>KK120252.1:234663-253185 GCA_000611955.2 Stegodyphus mimosarum | reverse complement strand
TTAACAATCATACCAACCATGTAATATTGTTTTTTTGTAAATAGGTTTTTTGTAATTTGCTCCAGGGAGAAAAAATCGCTAATTTTTTTGATAATATCAAACATATAGCATCTTTTTTTTGCTCTTTACCTTTTGTTTAATAAATAAGCTTTACAAATAAGTCAAATTTGTTTTCTTTCTAACTCTTCCTTTGCCTGATTTTGCATTATCCTTAATTTATGGACATGAGTGTAGAACGATTTTTTTGAGGTGTATTTCAAAATTAGTTTTTTTTAATATTAAAGCGCATTTTTTAAAAATGTATCCATAAAAAACTTAAAGTACAGTTCATAATGTTACGTCACTAAATGTATTAAATGAACCTATTCAAATTCACCTCCAAGAAGACCTTGAATTTGCTTAAAAATATGGTCCATTTTTTCAGAATTAAAATATTTTTTACTGTGCATGATAGGATAAAAATGGATTCACTTAAATTTCCGAACATATCTGTAAATACGTAGGGTATTCGGAAACTAAGTACCGTTTCATTCTAGCGCCGTCGCAGCGCTGTGGTAGGCGTCCCGCGCATACGCACTAGTCTTTCTTGTTCACTGACTTTCAATTGTCGCCATTTTGGTTGCTCTATGTTGTGTTTTCAGTTTGCTGTGCACATTCAAAATTTTTAAGACAATTAGTTCTCCCGCTGACTATGAGATTCGTGCCGTGATTAAATTTTTGAACGCGAGGAATGTTAAACCGGCCGAAATTTATCGTCAAGTGACAGAAGTTTACGGTGAATACGCGGTAAGTGATGGAATGGTGAAAAAGTGGGTAAGAATGTTTAATTCAAGTCGAACAAATGTCCACGCCGATTCTCGGAGTGGTCGGTCTTCTGTTGTCACCGATGATTTGGTAAGGAAAGTTTATGAAGCAATTATGAGAACAGACGCTTCACAATGACAACTCTTTCAGAGGCATTTCCACAAATTTCACGTACTGTTTTGTTCGAAATTGTGTCTGACCGCTTGAATTATCGCAAACTGTGTTCCCGATGGGTTCCAAAAATGCTCACTGATGTTCACAAACAAAGCGACTTGGTAGTGCCCTGACATTTCTCACGCGGTACAGTGACGAGGGAGAAGACTTTTTAAACCAAATTGTGACAGGTGATGAAACTTGGGTGTGTCATTTCACGCCAGAATCGAAACAACAATCGATGGAGTGGAGACAAAACTCATTCTCCGAAAAAACAAAAGTTCAAAGTGACAATGTCATCACAAAAAATCATGTGCACTGTCTTCTGGGATAAGAAAGGCGTTTTGCTTACTGAATTTCTTCCCAGAGGTGAAACCATTAATGCGGCACGATATTGTGAGACTTTAACAAAACTAAGGCGTGCCATTCAAAACAAACGAAGAGGAATGCTCAGTAAAGGAATTGTGTTGCTCCATGACAATGCTCGGCCCCATACTGCTGGTGTCACTCAATCGTTAATTCGACAGTTTCATTGGGAGCAGTTCGATCACCCGCCATACAACCCGGACTTGGCGCCGTCCGACTATCACTTGTTCCTGCACATGAAGCGCGAGCTTGGTGGCAAGCGCTTTGGATCTGACGATGACACGAAAAATGCTGTGGAGTCGTGGTTATCGAAACTGACGGGAAGTTTTTTTGACGATGGTATACAAAAACTGGTCATCCGCTATGACAAGTGTTTGATCATTGGCGGAAACTATGTTGAAAAACAGTTTAAGACATGTATTTTCATGTAAAAATAAAATTGGATTCGAAAAAATTGTTTTACTATTTTTTTTTTCAAAATGGTACTTAGTTTCCGGATACGCCTCGTATCAATGCAAATTCGAAGTGATTATATGTGTTATGTACCTAAGTGCAATTTTGTAGCTAAAATCCGTCATTTCAAGGACCTGTTAAGATTTTTTCTTAAAAATATAATACCGAGGGTAAGAATTAAAATTTTTTTAAAGAATAATTATAATAATGTGCAGTTCCTATAAATAAAATGTTTTGAGCCTGCAATGAGTTTTATTACCATGATAAAAGATTAATTATAAGGGAAATTTTTACGTTTTTCGCTGTCGAAAAAGTCTTGCTTCTCATAAGAAAGTATGTATAATTTAAACAAATCTGAGTACCATTGTAATTAAACGGAGAAAATGAAACAAATGATAAATGAAGGACTTTTTTTACTAGTTTATAACTAGTTTACTAGTTTTTATTAGGACTAGTGTTTTTTTTTCTTTAACTCAAAGCAGTAATTTGTCCAGAAGGGCTATTAACTTCGTTTTAGCATTTTGCGTCATCCACTATAAAACGGCGTTTCACTCTTCAAATTGTTGCTACCAAATACAGAATCCTGCACTATAGTTAAAGAAATTAAATAATGAAGAGTCTGCATGAAGGTACGTATGTTTCTCGCACTGTGAAAAACAGCGGTACCTAGAGACATAAAATTCTGAATAACGTAGACCTCCACTCGAATATGGGTATCTGGAAGCCCAGATTTGGAATTTGGAATTTGTTTCACATTATCTATTTCATATATTGTAAACGTAAAGGAATTTTTGATTAAAAAACTCAACGATTTCAAAGCAAGCAGTGGCAACACCGTACGAAAACAAATTACCTCTAGCCCGAAATTATCTCTAGACTATGTATCAAAAATTCTGAAGATATGCTCTTTTTAAAAAATTTTTTTATATTGCTGTTGAATGGAATTTCATGGTTTAAATGCGAAGAACATGTTATTTAGTAAGTAAAGGTAACACATAAAACGTTAAAAAAAGGCTCCTTTGGGCGTATATAAAATCTGAAAGCTTTCAGATTTTTTTTATTTATTTTATTTATTTATTTATTTATTTATTGCCAGAGACGATTGACGCAACTTTTAAGTTTCGAGAAAAGCGTTTTCAGTGCAGAGTTTCCGCGCATAACTTTTCTCTCATTTCTCTCGCTACTTTCTTCATTTAGGCCAATTTCCATCGGAAATTCTTGTGTCCCGTTCTTGTGCATTTTCAAACAGTTTCTAATAAATTAAAGGCGTTTTATCTTCTATATTATTCCCGTCAGCTAAAGATCTTCCCATTCTTCATTCATCATTTCTAGTTACGAAAATCATTCATCACTAACTGCGTTCGCAGTTTGTACAATACCAGCAAACATTCTCTATCGATGAATGAACTTTGCACAGCTGTGAATGAAATTCTAGAGTTGGACAAATTACATGGATGCAATCATTATGTATGCAAAATCCGCATTTGGTAAGGTTTTACTGTTACTGCCAATGTGTGTAGCTAGTTATTAACAATACTAGATATAAAGAGCTGCTTTGAAATCGTTTACTTTGTTAATCAGTAATAGATTCAGTAGGAAAGAAAAAAAGGAACATCTTACGCCAGTGTTTTTCAAACCTTTTATTGGGCGGACCACATTTATAAATTAGAATGTTCTGCGCACCACCTTACTCTTGTCCCATTGGAAAGCAATTTTATAGCATAGATTACTACCGGTACACTTAAAGTGCAATTAATTAAAATTCATTTACTTTTATTTGTTATTAATCAGTTAATTATTCACATTTGTTTTTAATAATTCAAGGCTATTTGAGTTTGGATAATCTTTTTCTTATTAATTTAAAATGAAATAAATGTTGATACTCACATATATTTAATTAATACATGGATGACCTATGGATTCTTGCATAGATGTTCTATGTTTGAATATATGATGATAAGCACCTGCGTGGTACCAGGTGAAATTAAATGAATCTCAGACACATAGAACACCTGTGTCTGTGTTTGAGTCAAGCTCTATCAAATATCTATACATATCTCTATAGAAACACTGTACATAATTATGTAGAAGCAATATCTAAAATTTACAGAATTCTATAGTAGTTTGTTTACAGAAAACTGGGCCGCAATTCTGAAGGAATACTAAGAAACCTTTTTCACACAGATACACAGAAACAAAATGAATTATAATTTGAAACACCATTGCACATTTCACTAGGTTTCATTTTCAATGGTGTAAGAAATTTTTATGTTGAAATTTATGTTAATCGCCAAAGTGGGCGTAAATCTTACCGGTGATATAACTTCTTGTCTTTGGATCTGGCAGCGCCAGTTGAATTAGTGTTTGTCTTGAATAAACTTGAAAGTAAAATCCTGAATAATAGTGTTCCTTTGCCTTTGTGATGTTAAGATTGTGTGTATTCTTGATCAGTATCCTGAAGATTAGATTAGATTATTTTATATTTTCTGGCGCCCAACTGTTGCGCTCGAACAGTTTTTTATTTAAGAATACAGAGAGTGGTGTTATCGAAGAAAATATTCGTTTGCACGGAACGCGGCATGATAAATGTTTTGGTGAATGGTTTTTCCTTGAAAAGTGAGTTTAGCAATTAGGATTAAATTATTGAAGCCTGCAACAGGTAAGAGAATCAAATTATTTTTGTTGTTATCATGGCAGACAATTTTGTTAAATTGAAAGCTGCTAGAAAAACTTTGAGACAGGCTATTTCTAAAATAGTAAATGTTTTAGAATCTGAAATTAAAAATGACATTTATGATAAGAATATGATAGAAGAAAAATTATTTTTATTAACGTCTAAACAATCTGAGTTAAAAGAAATTAATGGAAAAATACTAGACTGTTTTAAAGGGGACGAGTCCGATATTGAAACAGAATGTAATACTGTGTTAGAATATGATGAAAAAATTAGTTTATGTATTTTTAGGGCTAAAAAGAAACTTAACTCAAATTCTCAGATAGTGAACATTGAAAATGAATCGTCTGGTAACCTTACTGCTGCGGTAAAGATTGAAAATAAAACTAACATTCGGTTACCTAAAATTTCAATTCCTAAATATTATGGTGATCCTAGTTTATTTTTGGAATTTTATAATTCTTTTGAAAATGCTATTGGTAATAATAATGAGTTAACAAAGGTCGAGAAGTTTACTTATCTTAAATCCTTACTCGCAGGACCTGCTTTAAATGCAGTATCTGGGTTTGCATTATCCAACGAAAATTATGATGCCTGTATAAGTTTAATTAAAGAAAGATTTGGACGAACAGATTTGGTTGTATCTTCGCATATGAACAAACTCTTGAATCTTGAACCGGTTAGAACTTCGTCTAATGTAAAAGCACTAAGAACACTTTACGATTCCTGCGAAATTAATATAAGAAGTTTAAACTCATTGGGTATTGTGTCGGATGCTTATGGAACCCTTTTAGGACCTGTTATTTTAAAGCTTTTACCAGACGATATGAATCTGGAGTTTAATAGAAAAAGACATTCTAAACAACACTATAGCCTAACAGAACTTCTCGAATTCATTAGACTCGAAGTGGAAAGTCGAGAAGCTTCTAATTTAATAATAAGCTCAAAGAAAAGGGACACAAATTACGGTGTTAAGCAGAATAAAAGTAATTACTTAAAAGGGGCAAGCATTCCTACTGCTTCGGCGTTAGCTACAGTGACTAAGCAGTATTGTTTCTATTGTAATCAAAATACACATGATGTAGGAAGTTGTGAGAAAACAAATGAGCAAAAAAGAGCTATATTAAGAAACCATGGTCGTTGTTACAGATGTCTTAAAAAAGGTCATGTATCGGCCAGATGTAGAGTGAAACTTATGCCTTGTGAGTTGTGTAATGGTTTAAATCACAATAAGTTATTTTGTAAAAATATTGTTCCTGAAGCCAGTTCAGATATTAAACAGAAAGTAGTTACAGTATCAGATTCTAAGCAGAATGTAGTTGCATCCCTGTCGTTTAACTCTAAGTCTGTTTCTGAAACTGCTGATAAAGGTGTATATTTACAAACTTGCTCGGTTTACGCTTCAGATACAGATAATACTAGAAGTCAAATAGTAAAAATCTTAATTGACGGGGGATCACAGAGGTCATTTATTAGATCTGATTTGGCTAAAGAACTAAAGTTAAGGACTTTAAGAAAAGAAAGGTTACATGTTTATTCTTTTGGGTATATCCAGGGTAGACTAACGGAATATGATGTTGTTCAAATCACACTAAAAAGTATACACTACCCTAATGACTCAATCACTGTGGAAGCTCTTGTTACAGACACTATTTCTGGAGCGATCATAAGAATTCCCTCGAAAAACATTTTAGAAATATTAAAATCGGAAAATTTAAAATTAGCCGATAATGGTGAAGCAGCTGAGGTAAAAATATTGTTAGGATCTGATTCATGTTGGGAAGTACAAACAGGAGAAAAGAAAAGAATAAGTAATAAATTATTTGCAGTATCTTCTATATTTGGTTGGTCCTTGGTTGGATCTTTGGAAGGTGATCAGTCCAGCGCCTGTATTTTTACAACTGGTGTTTCTCATTGCTTGATAGAAGATAATAATTTAATTAATGACTGTTTGCGAAGATTTTGGACTTTGGACCACTTGGGTTTAGAGGAGAAGGAGAATCCTGATGACAAATTAGTTATTGAGAAGTTTGAAAAAGAATTGCATTTTACTAATGGTAGATATGTAGCTCGTTTATTATGGAAATCACATCATGAAAACTTGGGTAATAATTTAGAAAATGCCAAGCGACGTCTAGTATCTTTGGTTAATAAACTAAAAAATGATGAATGGCTTAGGGAAAATTATGATAGTATAATAAACGAACAGTTGAAAAATGAAATAATTGAAGAATGCAATATTGAAAGTTGTGACAATAGTAAAATGTATTACATGCCACATTCTCCAGTGGTAAGAAAAAATGTATCAAAAACTAAAGTCCGTATCGTGTTTGACGCATCTTCGAAATGTAATAATGGGGTATCTCTGAACAATTGTTTGATGCCTGGCCCAAATTTGAATCCTTCTGTTTTGGACTTGATATTGCGGTTCAGGCAATACAAATATGCGTTCTCAGCAGATATTGAAAAGGCTTTCCTCCAAATTGGAATTTCTAAAATTGACAGAGATGTATTACGGTTTTTATACTTTGATAATAATTACAATTTGAAACATTATAGAATGACACGCGTTCCTTTCGGAGTGTCATGTAGCCCGTTTATTCTGGCGTGCACCATAAAAAAGCATATAAAGAAAATAGAGTCAGAAAGTCCAGGTATTTTTGAGATGTTGAACTGTTCTATCTACGTAGATGATGTGTTTTATGGAGCAGATTCCGTGGAACAGGCTTTTAAGTTAAGTACTGGAGCATGTTGCGTACTTAAAGATGCCGGAATGAATTTGCGTCAGTTTAGTACAAATTCAGAGGAACTCAAAAAACTTTGGGATGATTGTGGAATAATTAAGTCAGAAAATGAACTAAATAGTTGCTTAAAAGTATTAGGCCTTAACTGGTGTACGAGTAAAGATGTAATTTCCTTGAACATAGACAAATTGTGCGAAACATTAAATAGTTGCAGAAACACTACAAAAAGAAACATATTAAAGGTGACTGCTACTATTTTCGATCCAGTAGGTTTCTTGGCGCCATTTGTATTACGTGCAAAAATAATAATGCAAAACCTTTGGCAATTGGGTTTAGAATTTGACGACGAAGTTCCAACTAATTGTAAGGAGTTGTGGGCCGAGTGGAGCAGTGAAATTGAAAAATTAAAGAAATTTAAAATTTCTCGAGAATATTTCCCCGGCAAATTGAATCAAAATAAAGATTTCGAACTGCATTTATTTTGTGATGCATCTATTAAAGCGTACGGTGCAGTTGCATATTTTAGATCGGTTGAAGAAGGTCAGGTAGCATTCATCATGGCAAAATCTAGAATTGCACCAATAAAACAAAAACTCACACTTCCAAGACTAGAATTGTTAGGAGCATTAACATCGGCAAGACTTGCTAAATATTTAAAAGAGCTGTTTTCAATTCATGAAGAAAATATCTACCTGTGGACTGACAGTATGATAGTGGTTCACTGGATTCATAGTGCTCCTGAAAGATGGAAAATGTTTGTAAAGAATCGCGTATCTGAAATACAATCATTAACTTGCCCAAATAACTGGAGACATTGTAATGGGAAGTCCAATCCAGCGGACATTTTATCTCGAGGATGTTCAGCCGAATATTTGTTGTCTTCAAGATTATGGAAATCTGGACCAGACTGGTTAGTTGAATCAGTAAGTGCTTGGCCTAGTAAATTTATTGCGACAACGGAGTTTTCTGATACTGATTTAGAGAGGAAAAAGTGTATAAATGATACCACAATACTATCGTCTACTGCAGAAAAATCTAATTCTCTGTTGAATCTTGAAAAATATAGTAAATTAATTAAAGCTATTAGAGTGACTGCATGGATATTTAGATTTATTCACAATTTGAAAAATAAAACTGACAAGAAAATAGGACCCTTGATTGCTAAAGAACTCTTTAATGCAGAACTATATTTGATAAAAGAAGTTCAATATGAACATTTTTCTGTGGAAATTAATAGTTTAAAGTCTGGACAATTGATTTCAAAAAACTCAAAAATTTATGAACTGAATCCTTTTCTAAATGAGGAAGGAGTTTTATTAGTAGGGGGAAGACTTCAAAAATCTACTTTAAGTTTCCATGAACAGCACCCAATAATAATTCCTTCAAAAACTCATTTTACAGATCTTCTGGTACGTGATGCACATGAACGAGTGCTTCATACAGGTGTAGCTAGTACTCTCATGTTCCTCCGTGAAAAATACTGGATAATTAGATCCAGACAAAATGTGAAACGTGTTATAAGAAACTGTGTACTGTGTCAGCGTTATAACTCACGACCGATGCGACAAGTCATAGCACCATTACCTCCATCTAGAATTGAAAAAACAAATCCTTTTGATGTTATAGGACTGGATTATGCAGGTCCACTTTTCGTTAAAAATGAAAATACAAAGTATTATATCCTATTATTTACCTGCGCAGTAACTAGAGGTATTCATCTTGAACTAACAAAAGACCTCACAACTAAATCTTTCCTACTTGCTTTTCGTCGATTTATAGCAAGAAGAGGGTTGTGCTCTTTAATATACTCAGATAACGCGCGTACATTCAAGGCAGCTGACGCGGAGCTCAGAAAGATGTGGCAGGTATTAAGCCATCCCGATGTAAAGAATTATTATGCCGCAAAGGGCATTCAGTGGAAGTATATCATTGAAAGAGGAGCCTGGTGGGGCGGATTTTACGAGAGACTTGTGAGAACCGTCAAAACAATATTAAGAAAAATTCTTGGTAGAACATCACTTCTTCCCGAAGAATTGGAAACTGTACTGACTGAAATTGAGGCGGTGATAAATCGTCGACCCTTGACTTACATCCAAGATAATGAACCCCAAGTTCTGTCACCTGCTCATTTTTTGCTAGGGCAGAAACTTGCTAATTTGCCTCCTGTCAAATACACTCATGAAGTGTGCAGTACTAAAGAAATTCTTTTAAAAGCGTATCTATATCGTGAAAAACTACTAAATAACTTTTGGAAAAATTTTTATAAAGATTATTTGTTGAATTTGAAATCTGCAAATTGTGTGAAAAATCACCGTGCAAAACACGACTTGAGTGTGAATGATATCGTGATAATACATGATGAACATTTACCACGTAACATGTGGAGATTAGGAAAAGTTCTCAAAACTTTTACTGGTAGAGATGGACTAATTCGCAGTTGCGAAATAAAGACTGAAAAAGGCATTATAAAAAGACCTATACAATTATTAGTTAACTTAGAATGCTAAGAGTATTTACATTGTGTGACTGTATATTTTTTACTGAAAAGTAATCTTAATGCTATAATTACTGGAAAGTAATATAATGGTATTTAAAGTAATGCATATATTAGAAAATTTTAAGGTTATAGAAATGTATAAGTGTATTTAAAATTTTATTTTTATTTTAATCTGGAAAAAAAAAGGACAGGTTTCTTGTAATATTTCTAGTATTTTAGTTGGATTATTGAAATGTTATTTGTTTAATATTATCTTGAGTTATATAAATTCTTGATTTAAATTCCTGATGCTTGAACAGGAATGTTATGAGAGTAATTCTTAATGAATGAAAGTTTGCCTGATATTCTTTAAACATATGGTAAGTTTTACATGCTCTTGATCTTTAGTTGATATTTTCTTTATTACAAAAACTTGAATTTGTATTGAAATGCATAATGATTCTTGAAAATAATTCTTGAAAATGTTCATGTATTAATGATAATCTTGATTGTTCTGAACTACTGTTCAGCCGGGCCCAGTGTGTAAGAAATTTTTATGTTGAAATTTATGTTAATCGCCAAAGTGGGCGTAAATCTTACCGGTGATATAACTTCTTGTCTTTGGATCTGGCAGCGCCAGTTGAATTAGTGTTTGTCTTGAATAAACTTGAAAGTAAAATCCTGAATTATAGTGTTCCTTTGCCTTTGTGATGTTAAGATTGTGTGTGTTCTTGATCAGTATCCTGAAGATTAGATTAGATTATTTTATAAATGGTATTGAGGTCCATAATTGAGCATGTTGTTACATGCGTGTGGGTTTGTAATGCCTTGAATGCACATAAAACCAACGATAGCTTGAAGAAATTTATTTTTTCTGAAAACTTCTGCAGTTCTGGAACTTTTCACACAAAAGTATTCGTGCAACTTTTCTCAGTGTCACAGAGAACAATCAATAGCTACCACTTCAAACTACTAAGAATGTTGAACAGGAGGCATTACAAAAAGCCTCATACGTAAGCTTGCACTGATCTCTCAATAATCTGAGTTAAATTCTGAATCAACTCTGAAGTAAATTGATGCTCTGTCTTATACAGTCCTTTCCCGTCCGCCAAGAAATTTCCAAGACCTTCGATTTCTCAAAATTGTTGGAAGGCGTACACAGTTATGGTTACATAGGACGGATACAGTTACAGTTACATAGGGATCGGACCAAAATGTCGCCAAATGATCGCCAAGCTTAGCGATTTTAGGCGTTTTTCGACAAACTAGAGACAAAACTGAGTCGTGAAAACCATCGCTATATTAAGGGGATAGCCATTTACCTCAATGCTGAATGGACTTAATACTGTAACCTGTTTTTTTTTCGGCGATGCTTCACACTCCTGAGGTGTTCCATGTTATATTATATAAAAGATAATACAATTTACGTATAATTTAGCCCAAATTATTTACATACTAGCGGAAGTACCTTGTGCCAATTAAGTTAGATTGAGAATAATGTACTTAACAACAGAGAGAACGATACCGCTCTAATCCTTCTCTAATAACTATGCAAAAATTATTCTTTATATTCGTACATTTTTCAGGCCGATGCGATATGGAACCCACATAAAATTTTCGATATAAAAATAAACTGATTCTTTCTCATTACATCAGCGACAATAGCAAGCAGTTTTTAATGATTTTCGTCTTTCTAATCAAATGGTCGTAAAAGCTAAAATTCCATCCAATATTTCACCTATATTTTAGTCGATATTTTTATGATTTTAGGCGATTAAATGTGGCAAAAAGTGTATCATAACTCATCAGGAATCAATAACGTGAACAAACAAACTCACAAACAGACATTGTTCTTTATATGTATAGATTTTGTAAAATTTACAAATTTTTGATTAACAAACTCTGCGATTTAAAAGCGAGCAGTAGCAACACTTTTCGAAATAAAGCATTTTTATCTCCAACGAGAGAGACTGTTGCCACTCGGAAAAATGAGTGCAAAAATTAGCGCTTTCAGAGTTTTTAATTAATATTTAGGCTGATTTAAGCCGTACGAAAGTGGGAATAATCGAAATTGCTTCCCACCAATTTTTTTAATCGGGAATAATGTATTTAATGTTTGGCAATGCTGTTTTTATTTCGTCGTAAAACTTAGGAATTTTTTATTAACAAACTCTACGATTTGAAAGCGAGCAGTGGCAACAACTTTCGAAATAAAGCAGATTTCATCTCCAGCTTGCGAGACTGTTGCCACTCGGAAATATGAGAGCGAAAATGATCGTTTTTCTGAGTTTTTAATTAATATCTCTGATTTTAGCTACTTTTTTTTGGAAAAAAAGTGGACGTGAACCTTTTCCAGGACCCAGAAAAGAATTGCAGAAAGTTTGGTGACGATAGCTATAGTAGTGACTGAGTTATTAGTGAACAAACATCCAAGCTTTCTTCTTTATATAGAGAGATATACAAAATTCGTAACAATACCTCCTGCATTTTAAGTTCGGTGTCATTAGAATGTTTAATCAACTGTTTCCATTCTTTCAGTGAAAGTTTGCTAGTTTGAAACTGTCAATGCAAAGGATCAAGAACTCGTGATTCCTTATATCACACAATATTCGTTATTATTCGTTATATAAAGAACATATAACTTGCTATTGAAAAATGTTCCCAACTATTATCTCAACGTCAAGATACAATGATATATCACAGAATAATTTTCCAATATTCTACATCAGTTTCTACTGAAAAATATTCTAACGTTGGAAAGGGTGAAAACTTTCTGTTTTTTACACAGTTGACCACAAACCAAGTTTCTTCTCAAAGCCCTTTAATTTCTCACGAGCATTGAGAGCAGTCAAATAATTATTTTCTAAGCAGAGATTTAGTTGATTAAGTTTCGAAATACTTCTTGCAGATATGTCAGTATATCAGATGTTGTTAGCAAGAAGGGATGTAAAATTTTGTTAATCTTTATTACAAATAATAGGAGATTTTTGCAAATCTAGGAGGACCAAATGGATAGGCTTCGAGGACTGCAGTTTGAGAAACACTGTTTTACAGAATTGTGTAAAAAAATCCCACGTTAAACATTTTTAGAATACTTTAGAACTGTGGCCGAATTTTCTATAAATAAGGTTAGAGATCTTCTATAGAATTTTATAAAATTTTATATATAGCTTCTGCACAGTTATGTACAAATATGCTATAGAAATATGGGAAAATATCGTATAGAGATTTGTGCAGCTATCCTATAGCAATTTACAAAGGCCCCACGCATAGAATTTAATAAACTTTATATAACAGCAATTAATAGAATTCTGCTGACAATATTAGGTCAGTTTACAGAGAAGTGGGCGATCATTCTAAAGAATGTTTTTTTGCTTAATTTTCTATAAAACAATCTTTTAGGAGAGAGTTATATGTTACAACACATGTATTTTTACATTGTTATAGGCTAATTTCGTTTCAAACAACAGGACGATTTTGCGAATATAGGTGGACAACAAGGGCAGCCTTTGATGACGACAGTTTGAGAAAGACTGTTTAATGTTTCACCGAATTTGAACATACTAACTGGAAGATAAAATAGCAACATATTTCTTTTAAATGGATGAATTTTTTGATTAAATTCGAAAGCCAAATATCTTACTCTTTTCTGAGTGGCAAAGCATTTTTTTTTAAATCGCCAAGTTTCTTGATTAAAATTTGACACATAAATATTGTTCCGTGCGTATGGGTTCCTAACAGATTGAATGCACAAGTCCGATAATAGGCCAATAAAAATTTATTTTTATCAAAAGAAATATTTCAGAACTCTGAAATTTCCACAGTAATATTAGCACAAGTGTTCACAGTATCACACAGTATAATCAGTAGTTACACTTCAAACTACTAAAAACGTTGAATACAAAGCATATCTAAAGAGAAAGCTAACTCTGATATCTTAGTTCAGGCGGAACTAAACAACTTGCAGCAACAGTAACTAAGCAACTGAGAGCAAATGCTCTCTCCTCGGCCTTAAATAGTTTTTCAACTGGCCGCGAGATTTCTAATACTTTCTGCTTCTCAAAATTACTGGAAAGGAACAACAGTGAAATTAAATCAATTTTAATCGTAATTCTCCTAAAATTACCTATCTAAATACAAAATTCGTAACAATGTCTTAGTTTTTTTTTTAAATGGCAACACACTTCTTTTTTTTTTTTTTTTTTTTTTTCTTTTTTTTTTGTAGCAATCTTGCTAAAGCAAGAAGAGGGGAGATGAGGACTCTGGCAAACGCCGTTTCCTCCAGTCCGTGAAGCATGGTAAGTTAGAAGAAGTTGGCGAGCAAACGGCCCAACTTCGGAATTCTTAGGTAAAAATTGTTTACTAATTCTGCGGGAAGGAAGTATTGAATGTTCTCTTTATCGCAATATTTGGCGATATAGTTCCTTAGATGATTATATTTTTGACACTCATTCAGTGCACACTTCTTTTAAATCGCTGAGTTTGTTGATCAAAATTTTTAAGTTGCACGAAATGTAAAATAAATAAATTTAAAAAAAATTGAAATTCTGATTTTGAGGTGTACATATTCGGCGCACAATGGGAGGAACATTACTTGAAAATTATTTTTTATTTAAAAAAATAGCGAATTATCAACTATTGAGCATCTTCATTTATCGTTGAATCTTTAAATTTTTCAGTTTCTAAAATCTTTAAACATTTCAGTTTTAAAATCTTTTCGTTTTTAAAATTATTTGAACGCATTTATTTCATTTATATTTTTGTTATTTACTCTGATTTTATCTTATTTTTATTTTTGTTCTCTTGTATCTCGAATGTAGTTATATTCACATTTTTAAAATTTTAAAATTTTATTATCAGATGCCGTACTGTTTCGTTTATCACTAAGCCTATTTATCCCTTTCAGTTTTTAAAAATCTTTCAAAACAGAAGATTTTAAAGATTTAAAACCTTTTTCCCCTGTGATTTTATTTTGTTTTCAGCAGATGTCCTCAATTTTTCAAATAAAAGGATGTTGTAACCAAAAGTATTATTTTTAAGGAAATAATTTAATGAATATTAAAAAAAAAAAATACGGCAACAGAAAGTGAAGGGTGTTGTCACCCAGTTATAGCCATGTGTTATTTTTAAAGAAATAGTAGAGAATCGCATGAAAATGTATGGCACTTTCTTGGGCATTCGAACCCAGCGAACGAGCTCTCTAAATAATTGATATCTGCGGTTTTAGCCACTTGTGCAATGTGAATGCAAACCAATTTTTTTCAGAGTCCTCCAAGAATGCATCCTTTCTCTTAGACAGGTCTCCTCTATTTTGCCATATTGAAATAACCAACTAATCAAATAACAAATTAATTTACTTTTAAAGACGGGAGAAGTAATTTCGTTTATGGATAATGTAATGACAAATTTTATACTTTTGAAACTTAGAATTAGGCTGAAGAAGGCATGAAGTTTTACACAATTTAACTGCAAAGGCAGATTTAAAGCCTTATTGAAAGTGAAAGCCCAGGGATAGCACCATTTTTGCTTCTGCGGAAATAAGACTGAATCAAACTGGACACTTTCCAGCCGGGATTTAACCTCTGTGGGTCCTAATTTCTGCTGCTCGCTGTTTCCTTAAATTTAAGGGGAGCATCGAGCAATGCCTCCCCTAAATTCTAAAAATTTTGGCACCTCTAAATTATGCTGCTCCGTGCTTTCCTAAATTAAAAAAATTTTGCTGCTCAGAGCCCCCCTTAATTCTATAAATTATGCGATTTCCAGATTTTCTTGCTCAGTGCTTCTCTAAATTCTGAAAAAATTGCTGTCTGTGAACTTTGGAGCTCGATTCTTTTCTGCATTCCAAAATTTGCCGCCCGGTGCGACCGCATGTATTGCACAAGGATTTACAACTTTTAGCAGGCGCTGCCATTGATAACAACGTTCTGACACTTCTAATTTTAGAAATTGGTCAATGCCGAAGAGGCAAGTGCTCGCCGTACAAAAAAAAGGGGGGGATAGAAAATAAATATATTCTCTTTTCATTTATTTATTATTTTATTTACCTTTTATCATTTTATTTAATTTTATGTATACATTATTTATATTATTGTTTTATTCAAGACTTAATTTCTAAAACTTAAGGTTTTGTTAATTGTTGGAGACTTACGGAAGGCTGTCAGAAAAAGCACATATAAATAAATAAAAAAATAGTTAATAACTAAAATTAAATAAATGCAAAGAGATAAATAAAACAATTAATAAATTAAGTTATAGTAATGAAAAATATTTAAATAATAATTTAGAATACCAGAGCTCATCGGCTGGAAGGAATTGCAATTTTATTTTTACTTAAGCTTAATTACTCTTATTTAATATATTGAAGTTTTATTTATTTTTATTTAATCTGTTTAGTTTTTTTTTACTGCTTCTGACGGCGTTTCTAATTTAAGAAATTATGTTATTAGATCTGATGAAGCGAAAAACAACGCATATTCCAAGAGTTCTTATTCACTTCGATAGATGGCACTACCAGTCTCGGGAATCGTTCATCAGACAGCTACAGCTCCGTGGGAAACGACATCGCTGTCAATCAAGGGCAAAGGCGACCGTCTTCAATTGAAGCGCGAGACCAATTACAGCGCCTGTGACGGGAATTAATAAAAGCTTAAACAGGGTTGCCACCGCGTATTGCTTTTTTTTTTTTTAAAGAAAGATCCCAATGTTCGCTACTTGGGGTCATATTGTGTAATATTAAAAGCGACTGTGAAATTCACTCTCATTTAGGAGTTTCATTTTGCTTTGTTTTAGCGTTTAGGATGAATTATTTTGTCTGAAGATATTAAGATAAGTATTGATAACAAGAATAAGCCATTGCAAAGAGTCTTTTGTACATACTGTTTTGACTTTATCGAATGCTTCGGTATCCTTGAAAGTTGAATAACACACGAGCGTAATCGTTTCTGTTTATTTAATTGAAAGAATGAAAAACTGGAAATCAGATCCACGCTTAACTGTTGTTTATTACCATTAGAACAGCAATCAGTTTTTTTCATCAACAATAGGTCATTTTTTATAAAGCTCTTTTATTTTATTTATTTATTTTCTCGTATTAATTAATGGAGGCGAAATTTCGTATCCCTTAATCGTGTGTTATTATGTGTGAAATTTCATTTATGTTTTTTGGAAGAAAAAAAAATCTGTTGTTATATATGAGGTTTCGAATTAGCCGAGCTTTGTCTAAAATAATAATAATTTTGTTTATTACGGAATGATAAAAAAATTATTATAACCTTAAGTGTAGAATAAGTAAGTAAAATAAGTAAGTGACTAGTACAAAGAGGAAACTAATTTTTTCTTTAACAGTTTAACAGTTTTCTTTAACAGTTTCTTTAATTAACCTAAAAAAAAAAAAAAAACTTCATATCAGTGGTATTTTAATGCCTGATTGTAACCCAATTGTAAATAATCTAATTTCTTCATTTTTAATGATCTTTATTCTTCCTGTATTTACAACGTGTTCTTTTTGCTTTGGGTACTGACGTAATTTGCATAATCAAATAAATTTTAAAAAAAAAAAAAAAAGAAAAAAGAAAAAAAAAAAAATCTGAAAGCTTTCAGGTTTTACATTGCGCCTAAAGGGGGCGTTTTTTTAACATTTTCTGTGTTACCGTTACTTATTAAATATCATGTTCTTTGCACTTAAAAACCATAAAATTCAATTAAACAGCAATATCGCAAATTAATTTTAAAACGAGCATCTCTTTATAGCTTTAGATACCCAATCTCGTGCGCTAGAGATAAAAACTTTTTTTTTTTTTTCCCCGTACTGTGTTGCCATTGCTCGCTTTGAAAGCGTTGAGTTTCATAATAAAAAATTTGGTAAAGTGTTACAAAATATGAAATCGGTGAGAAAAGAAATTCCAAATTCCAAATTTGGGCTTCCAGATGCCCATATTCGGAGGAGGATTACGTTATTCAAAATTTGATGGCTTTAGGTACCGTTGTTTTATCACAATGCGAGAAAGATACATACATTTATGCAAATTCTTTATTATTTAATTTCTTGCAATATAACGCAGGGCGATAATATTTAGTGGCAGCAGTTTGAAAAGTGATACGGACATTTACAATGAATCGACGCAAAAAGCCATTCAAAATTTGATGGCTTTAGGTACCGTTGTTTTATCACAATGCGAGAAAGATACATACATTTATGCAAATTCTTTATTATTTAATTTCTTGCAATATAACACAGGGCGATAATATTTAGTGGCAGCAGTTTGAAAAGTGATATGGACATTTACAATGAATCGACGCAAAAAACCAAAACGAAATTAATAGCCCTTCTGAGCGAACGGTCCTTTGGGTTAAAAAAAAAAAATCTGGTAGGCGCTTATAGGAGAGTTTAAATTTATTGGATAATATTCAAATTCTCTTTTAAGCATTCTTCTTTAACGCCATTTGCAACCTGATTTCTTCATTCTGCTTCCTTTATTTACAGTATGTATTATTTACATAAGCAAACAAATTTCCACGTAAATAACGATACAAAATAAATAAATAAATGATAAAAATAAAATTCTAACAGACGTTGTTACGTGAGTTTGAATTTAGTGACGTAATTCAAGTTCTCTTGCGTATATTGCTCTGAATGTCATTTGTATCTGATTTTTTGTGTCTAACGATGTTTATTCTTCCGTTACTCAGAACATATTCTTTTTGTTTTGAACACTAATACAATTTACGTAACAAAATGTCTTTCCTCTGTTTTCTAAACTGCCTTTGGCCTTCTGTTTTGTTTAACTGCCCTTTGTCTTTACTCTTTTTTAAACCGCGCTCGACCTTAATTTTCTTTTTTTTTTTTTTAATTT
>KK120252.1:217603-227870 GCA_000611955.2 Stegodyphus mimosarum | reverse complement strand
GAATAGCAAAGTACCATTAAGTACCTACAACATAAAATAAAATTTAGAACTTCGGCAAACTTCGCTAGCATTAATAATACTTTCACGAGCAATCTAAATTCTAATTAAACAGTTGGAACAAGTAGAATAATCTAAATCTTGTTACCTTGCCTCCTCGCTCGTACATAGATGTTGACGCTGGGAAAGCTGTTCTCTTAAATCCAAAAGTTACTAAAAGTTTACACACATCTTTTATTAATCATTTTAACACGCACTCAGACACAATACAAGAAACATTTAACGGTAACTACAGAGTAATAAATCAAAAAAAAGTTAGAGTCATCAAAATTTCTGGGCATGCACAGATGCCTCAAGTTCAAATTGGAAGCACTCCATTCTATACTGTGGGGGTTGTAACAAATACTGTGTGAATACTGAAGTGTTTTTCAAACAGGCTTTGTAATAATCATTTAATAAAAAAAAAGCTGCAAGATATCAGATAAAAACAGATATCACAAAACCTTGATACCAAATAAAACTACAAGAAACTACCTTTTAATAGAGGTACAACACTCACGCTAAAAAGGAAAGCGTTGTAAAACCATAGACAGAAAAATCACTTCTTTCCTCCATTTTATTTTTCTAAATTGTAAGGCTATTATTTAAATTGAAAACTTTTAATTTCCTCAAATGTATATTGAATTTAAACATTCCTATGTCTTAGGTAATGTTAACCATATTAGATATTTTCGTAAAGCAACTTTTGCAAAAATCATTTTAAAGACGCTTTTATTAAACATCGATCTACAGTGCGCCGCCAGTGCCGTTGATAAACAAAAAAAAAACCTTTTCTATTGTGCTATTGCCGGCTCTGCCACGAATTTTGCTACCAAATAAAAAATGTGTGTAAAGGGTAGGCATTAATGGACAACGGACCAACACACTGTGTACTAACATTCTATTTTTCTTAAACTATGCTATGCTAACGGGACTCATTTTGATTTTTCAATAACTTAAAAATTCAGCATATTTATTCGACTTATTCTAGGTTTTGAAAAATTCATGAAAAATTTTGCTTGACTGATAGAACTACATGCGATATGGGGCCTGTAGCCGCCTTTTTTTTCTTTTTTGCCGTCCGCGTGCGGTGCACGCGCTGCAACCATCTAGGATCGGCCCTGCGAATATGTGAATCTGGAATCCGAACTTTTGAATTTCCAATTTGTTTTATTATTAGTCTAAACGGGCTTTGTCCCTGAAGAACTATTGTTTTCGTTTTCGCATTTTGCGTTGATTCACTATAACTGTCCGATTCATTTTTTTCAAATTGTTGCCACCAAACATTATCTCCCTGTATTATATTTAAAGAAATTAAATAATGAAGAATCTGCATACATGTATGTATGTTTAATCGTTGCCACTTAAAATAAGTTTGAGAAACGCTGCTACAAAATACCTTAGTTAAAGATTAAAGGCAATATTAATTTAAAAAGAATCCTGTCCGGATTTGAGGGCTGTTGTAGTATTTTAGATCTCTGCAACTCTTAATGAATCGCATTTTGCGTTTTGCGGGTTGACAAAATCATGCGTTTTAGAGTTGACAAAATCATGAACAATGCACAATTCAGTCATCCGCTCAAGCGTATTTCCACCGTTTACACGTCTCCCGAACCGCAACCGAAACGTGAACATTACCTGATTTCTTTACGAGCTATTAAAAGGAAATTATGAGCCCTCTCCCCCCCTTCGCAGTCGCCTTTAGAATAATAATTATTGCTGTTGGGGAAATGCGGTAAACGAACACACAAGCGAGGATCTTTTTTTTTTTTTTTTGACTCATAATTGCAGCTGCAGTGCAGTCAACACCGGATAAACCACTCGTGGTTTAACCGGGTTGCGCCTTAATCGGACTGTGTTAAAAATATATTTCAGAAACCGTAAAAATCAGCATAATAAAAACTGTTTACTGAAAATCCAAAATGTAAAAAGAGAAGGAAAATATTTTTCTAAAAGTATTCACAGTTCCTCTAGCTTAACGTTTCTTAGCTTCAAAATTGATGCAACATTTTTTGCAACGTTTTGACAGCATTTCTTCCATAATATAGAAATTAAACTTTGTAAATTGCAAAATGAATTAAAAGATTAAAATCATGTTTTTTATTATACCACCGTAATTTTTTAAATAAATGCTTTTAGTTATTCTATACAAGTACCCGATAAAGGAAATAATTTATTAATTTTAATTAAATTTAACTATTGTTTAAAACGTATTTCCTTTTATTGAGTTATTTTCTTAAATCAAAATGACATTAAATTTTTTAGAAAAAACTAACACCTGTTTTGAAAACTTTCCTTCCTCCTTCCCGGTATGTCATAGGGCATTTTTTCTTGATATTTTGAATGGAATTTTATCAGTTGGTTCTGTACATGTCATATAAGATTCTATATATGACACTAAAAATTCTGCACAAATTTTTGTAGAATCTCTGCGTAAATCTCTAGAGAATATCTGTAGACGACGCTATAGAAGCTATGCTATAATTAAAATTTTACATAATTCTATAGAAGTCCGACGTAGTTTATAGAAAATTGGTCTACAATTCTAATGTAGATATTGATCCCCCCTTTTTTTTTTAATTCGGGCCTTTTTCGTAAGGAAATAAATTTACTGCAGTTTCCTAAACCGAGTCCCAAATACAAAAAATAAAGGATATCAGAGAACCATTAGGAGAGAGAGAGTAAAGCACTGATCCCGATGATTCAACTTCGTGGATTTCTAGAAGGAGCTTTTAAACACTTGCCAAGCTGGCGAAAAATCGTCTGATCGTTCGGGGAAACCTCTGCTAGGAAAATCAACGACCGCACCGTTAGAGACCTTCAAATTCCCAGACGACCACTACTCTTTTGTTTTTCCATTGTTTATTTACTTTTTATTAACTTCAGAAAGGAAAGGGTGGCATCACATGACTACCGGAAATGACCCATCCTTGTCTTTGGAAGGACAATGCAGTTAAAGTTACAGTATATCAAGCACGTTATGTAATAATTCTTCGACCTGCCAATCGATATTATTTTGATGATGGTATTGTGTTAGTGAGAGATGTTCCAGAACGGGTTTTCCTTCTTCAACACCCCTCCCCCTCCTTCCAGAGATTTCACTTTCAGCGGAACCAGTGACTACTTCCTTTCTAGAACACAACAATGAGTCGTTTTTTTTTTAGCCCAAACGGGATATTAGTCTCAAAATGTGATTTTGCGTCGAATCTCTAGAAATGCGTTATTTCATTTTACATTCTAATCTGTTGCCATTCCGCAAAATATAAGAATTTAGCTTTCAAATTGAATTTGTCTGTTGTGCATTCACAAACTAAGCCATCTGAAAGCAACGGTTGCAGTTATTGGGAATATTCGTTTCTTACTTTCGAATCGGGTTGATTTAAATAACAAAAATGCATTTAATTCCTGATCCATCAAATTAAAAATATTCAATATTTTCTTAGAATGGCGTTATATATTTTTTATTATTTATTTAATATTTTGTAAAACTTTTATCAATTTCTGATTGACAAAAAGCGAGCAGCAGTGACACTGCACGAAATAAATATTTTTATTTCGGTCTATCGGAAATTCTAAAGGTACGCTGTTTTTAAAATATTTTACTGTCGAACTGAATTTTATGTGGCGTAAGTTTGAAGAACGGGGTATTTAATAAATAAATTTGACACAAATAAACATTAATAAAATAAAAATTAAAAAAAAATTTAAAAATAAAATTTTAAAAAAATCTGAAAGGTTTCAGATTTTAAATTATATCCAAAGGGGCGTTTTTTTAACATTTTGTGTGTTACCTTTATTTATTAAATATCATATTCTTCGCTCTTAAACCATAAAATTCAGTTAAAGAACAATATCGCAAAATAATTTTAAACTGAGCATATTTTTAGAATTTCCTATACACGGTCTCACGCGCTGGAGATAAAAATGCTTTTTCTGTACATCGTTGCTCACACGCGAGAAACACACATACTACATTTTCTTCATTATTTAATTTCTTTAAATATAATACAGGGCTGTAATATATGGTGGCGACAATTTAAAAAGTGATTCGCCGTTTATAGTGAATCAGCGCAAAATGCCAAAACCAAATTGATGGCCCGTCTGGGCTAACGCCCTTTGGCCTAAAAATAAGAAGAAAAATGTATTCCAGCACTTAAACTGTTTCGGGAATTCTAAATATATGTTGTTCTGCTCTTTTAAAAATATTGTGACTTTATTGTTGAATTGTATATGATATATACATTGAAATAAATGTGTGCCGGTTAAACTAAAAAGAAGGAATAAGGTTAGTAGGAATGAGTGAGGGTAATAACAGATTGCGAGTTCAGCGAGAGCATAAAAAACCTTATCAAATCCTTTTGGGCGAAAGTTAAAGCATGAACCATTTAAAAGTTTTTAAAATTTTATTTGATGGTTGAAGTCACAAAGCGAAGTCAGAGCTCGGTTTACTTCTTAGGGAAGCGCTAATTTCTTTAGTGATTTTCAGGCTTTGCTATCAAATAATGAAGAATCTTTAGGCATGTATGCAAGTGTTCCTTGCATTGCGCAAACTGGCGACACCTTTCGCCACCCCAGTTATCAACACTGGTAGTCTTTCCACCCAAAGGCTGAATTTCGAATTCATGTTTTATCACTTTTATGCTTTGTCCAAACTTAATAAAATTACGGCTAAGAAACTCGGCGATTTAAAGGAAATCTGTTGCACAATTGTCTTTCCACAAACTAGGCGATTTTAAAGAAAGGTGTTACCATTGTAACAAATAAAATATTTTTACACTCCATGAGATAGTATTTTGACATTTCTTAAAAGCAGTTTTTTCATGGCGATTTTTATTGGACTATATGGACTCGTGAAATCACATTAATTGGACTAGTATAATTTCACATGGAACTTGTAACAGAGGTAAAGAACTGCATTTATTGCTTTGAAATCTCTTACTTTATTAATAAATAACAGATTAATTTTGATAAAAAAATTAAATATTTTACCCTTCGCCAAATGGCAACAAACTGCCACACGGACCTTAAAAGTATTTTCAATCGGGCAATAGCAATAAGTTGCTTTTAAATGACAAGTATCTTATGCTTGGCCGAATGGCAACACATTTTAAAAGTGATAAGGACAAAAAACTGAGGTTTCAGATTAATAGCATTTTTGGTGGTAATATTTATTTATTACGTGCTCCGCCATTAGGAACTACCCAGAAAGGGAGGGAGCCCCGTGGAGGAATTTTAATGGAAACTGGCTCGTATCCCCGTTACATACAGGAAAAACGCCCATGCAGCCAGCTCATTCATCTTAACTCGAAGCCCGGATCGAACTATTAGCGTTCAGGCTTTTACCGCACGACCGCTGGTGGGTCTTTGGTGTTAATAAAATTAAAATTAACTATAAAAATTAAATGAAAATTTGATAAATTATTAAATTAATAACAAATAGTCAAATAAAAAATTAGATAACGGGCTTCGTTTTATTTGGGGCTTCGACTGAATTTAAGGCCCTGAATATACAGCAATAATATACTAATTCAAGGGATGACAGAAACATCCTGCACACCAATGACAACAGCTTAAACGATTACAGCGTCACTAATGAGAACAGAGAGAATTCTGAAACAATATGAGAGTATGGAAGGAAATTTTAAAGCAGAAGTGTAACTTCGAAAACAACGAGAGCTGTTTCTGACCGCGATGCCCTGCTAATATAATTCTAGTGGCAAGCAGAATGCGACAGAAAAATTTCCCCGAATCCGATCTGATAACAAAGTAATAACAAAAGCAAGGCCCTATACCAGTTATAGTTTTCGTCTCTCGTAGAGGTGTCAGCCGAAAACACCACGGCAAAAACATCGCGGACGAAAACGTCGCGGAGAAAACAACGCAAGGCGAAAACGCTGTAGTACAAAAACATCACGGGAAAAAAAGAAAGCAAGGAGAAAACATCGTGGCACAAAAATATCGTGGTTGAAAAACACAACGTGGTACAAATATTATTTATTATTTATTAAATATCATGTTCTTTGCACTTAAAACACAAAATTTAATTCAACAGTAATATGACAAAATATTTAAAAGAACATATTTTTAGAATTTCCGATAGACAAACTTTGCGCTCTGGTGATAAAAAAAATTTTTTTTCCCCGTACAGTTTTGCCATTGCTCGCTTTGAAATCATGGAGTTTCTTAATCAAAAACTCATAAATGCTTTACAAAATATGAAAGTGATAATAAAACAAATTCCAAATTTGGACTTCCAGATGCCCATATTCGTGTGGAAACGTTACGTTATTTAAAATTGGTTGTCTCTAGGTACCGTTGTTTTATCACAATGCGAGACACATACATAGATTTATGCAGATTCTTCATTATTTAATTTCTTTAAATATAATACAGGGCTCTAATATTTGGTGGCAGCAATTTGCAAAGTGAAGCGACATTTATAGTGAATCAACGCAAAATGCCCAAACGAAATTAATAGCCCTTTTGGGCTAAAAAAAATCAGCAGATTTAAATGTCTCAGTCAAAAACTTCCGAAAATACCTTTTACGTCAAGTCGGAAAGGTAATAAACATTTCATTAATATTTGATCAATAAAAGGTTTATTACGTTTAAATGCCCGAATTAAAATATCAGAAAAAAATTAAATGCCTTGTACAAAAATCTCTGAAAAGAATTCTTTTTGCTTCAGTCGTAAAGATAATGTATGTAAACATTAAAGTGTTTGTTGTGATGCAAGGTTGATCGACAGCAAGATTGTTATTAAATGCCTCGATTTAAAAAGAATCTCTGAGAGGAACTGTTTTTGCTTAAGTCGCAAAGATCATAAATTTTATAAGAGTCAATCAAAAAAAAAAACCAACAGATTTAAGTATTTCGATCAAAAAAATTATGAAAAGTTTTTTTTTTTTGCTTTAAATAGAAGTAAAAAGAATTATTTTTGGAAATTTCAGATAAGATGACAAACTTAACATTAAAATATTAGGATACGTAGAAGGTTTGTTTCAATGTCTCGTTCAAAAGATCTTTGAGAAGAACTTTTACTGTTGTCGGAAAGATAATAAATTTTACATTTAAAATTTTTTGAGACATTAACCAATATGAGAATTTTCATATTAAATATTTCGATTAAACATCCTCTAAACAAAATTATTTTTATTCAAGTCGGAACATTATAAATTGTATATTTAATTGATTTTTGATTTGTTGATGAGCAGGAGGTTTTTTGTATTTAAATGTATGAATAAAAAACAACGGAGAAAAATTCTTTTTGCTTCAGATGGAAGGCAATAAATTTTACATTAAAGTGATTTTAATACATTATTCGATATGGTTAGTTATATCTAAATGTCTCGATCACAAAATGAACGAATTTAAATGCGTCGACTAATAAAAACAAATTTAAATGCCTCAATCAAAGTTCTCCAAAAAGAATTCTTTTTGAGCAAATCGGAAGGATTATAAATTTTACATTAAAATCTTTCTGATAAATTATCTAATGAAAGTTTTTATATTGAAATGTCTCCATAAAAAATCAACAAATTTAAATGTTTAGATTAAAAAGTCTCCGAAAAAGAATTCTTTTTGCTCAAGGGGTAGAAAATTATACATTTAGTTGTAATAAATTATTTAATGGTAAGTTTGTAATATTTTAAATGTCTCTGAAAAAAATCGAGAAATTTAAATGTCCTCATTATAAAATCAATTTGAAAAGCTTGATCAAACGATCTCCGTAAAGAATTCTTTGTACTCAGGGCGAAAAGATTATAAATATTATACTAAATAAATTATTTGATAGAATTTTTTTTCATATTTAAACGTCTGGATAAAAAATATCAATAAATTTTAGGTGTCTGGATTAAAAAGTCAAAAGCTTTAAATATCTGGATTAACAAATCATTAGTTTAAGTGTCTCGATTAAAAATGTTTAACGATGAATAAATTTGTATCGTCTGAGAAAGATTCCATTAACTCGCGTAAAGTTAATAAATTACGCTAAAATGCTTTTGGCATATTAATCCATTTAATCCTTTGAAACACCAAGCCAAACTGCGAAATTTTTTTACTGCACATTGTAAAGCTCTTTCAGAAGTTATTTTCCCCACCAATATAGTAGTTTATTTATTACGCGGAAGTAAATGTTTTGTTTGTTGATGCCGGAAGTCTTTCCAATAAGTGTAGATCCATCGTCGACAATGTACCTAATGGAAAGAAAAAGAGAAAAACGTATTTATTGACAGGTAAATGCATTTGTGGTGGACAGCTAAAGTGTTCTTTCAGTATCTAATCATGTGCGCCAATGAATAAAAGCAATTTCCTGACCAGAAAATATCCCATTTGTATTCGAATACCGATTAATAATATTTTTCACTCAATTGTTTGGAAAAAAAATCCATTAGTAAAATTATCACGACATTGTGTTTGGTGTTTGTGTATATATATGTTTGAAAAGCTTGATCAAACGATCTCCGTAAAGAATTCTTTGTACTCAGGGCGAAAAGATTATAAATATTATACTAAATAAATTATTTGATAGAATTTTTTTTCATATTTAAACGTCTGGATAAAAAATATCAATAAATTTTAGGTGTCTGGATTAAAAAGTATTGTAAAGCACACAGACATTGCTGCTTTTCAGCGCTTTGTTAAATCTCATAAAAATCTTTGCAGAAATTCCTATGGAATTTTATGGGCAGTAATGATCCTATGGCTGTGATTTTCTGTGTTTTTTCGTCATGATACGCTTTTAGTAATTTGAACACAATGAAGTCAATTTAAAAGAATGTTTCTCGGTTAATTGATTGATGTGCCTATAACATATTTTGCAAAAATAGCACGAAGTAATAATTTTCAATGAACTATGAAAAAAAATTGCATTAGGAAATTAAAAAAAAATGCTTACGTAATGATAAATTACAAATTACGTTTATCGCAAAATATGAGGTTTTTTTTTTATAACTATATTTACACTTGGGGGTAAAACTGAAGGGCTATTAATTTCCTTTTGGCATTTTGCGTTGAAAACTATAAACGACGAATCACTTTTCAAATTGTTGCCACCAAATATTAGAGTCCTGTGTTATATTTAAAGAAATTAAATAATGAAGAATCTGCATGAATGGATGTATGTTTCTCTCATTGTCATAAAACGGCGGTACCTCTAGCCATTAAGACTTGAATAACGTAATCTTCCATAGAATATGGGCATATGGAAGAACTAATTTGGAGTTTGAAATTTGTTTTATTATCCATTTCATATTTTGTAATACTTCTACGAATTTTTGATTAACAACCTCAACGATTCCAAAGCGAGCAATGGCAACACCGTTCGGGGAAAAAACATTTTTTTTATCTCCAGCGCACGATACTCTGTATCGGAAATTCTAAAGATATGCTCATTTTAAAATTATTTCGCGATATTGCTGTTGAACTGAATTTTATGGTTTGAGTACGTATGACATGATATTTAATAAATAAAGGTAGCACACAAAAGGTTAAAAAAACGCTCCTTTGGACGTAATTTAAAATATGAAACATTTCAGATTTTTGTTTTCCTTTTCTTTTTTAATTTTTAAATTTGGAAAGCAGTGAACAGTTCTTTGTTCTTTTATAAGAGTCGAACAAAGCTAACTCAAACGTTTCTAGACCATGTGTTTTATTCTTCTGCAAAGTGATTTTTTTTATTATTTTTAAATCCCAATTATTGACCGCTTGGAGTTAAAATATTTCCTTTTGGTCATTATATTCGTGTAATTAAAATTAATAAAAATATCAAATAAGATAACTCCAGCTTAGTACCCCTATTTTGTGATTTAACAAATCAACAAAATCATTGCTGTCCCGTTCAAAAAATATCGTTATCTCTTTTTTTTTTAATTCGAACACGTGACCACCTAATTCGAACACACAACCACCTAATTTCCTATTTTCCACAGCTTGGCATAATTGATTAAATAGGCGATTTTTTAACTGTCTTCATTTTGTATAATTAATTATTTTTACACATTGTTCCTGCACTATTTTCTATTCTGATGGTAATTGTTTTGTAATGAATACTTCTCGATGTAAATACAATGGGTAATTCATATATCTGCATTGTGTTCTCGTACATGTGCTACAAACCTTTTACAGTTCCATTCTTAGCCGAGTGCCGTCTGTACAAACGCTGATGTTCAAATTCCACGAAATTTTAATTTCTTGTAAATACAAATTAATTTCATCGAAAATATGTATT
>KK120252.1:188776-214707 GCA_000611955.2 Stegodyphus mimosarum | reverse complement strand
CTTATTGCTAGAGGTTGTTAAAAGATTTTATGCTCTCACTAAGCTCGGAATCTACCTGTTAACGGGACTCCATCCCGTTAACACAACTTTTTTTTTTTTTGGTCTTTTAAACTTCAATATTAAACACCTCTTTCTTCGCATTTAAGGAACGTAAAAGTCAATAGCCAAATTACGAAATAGTTAAAAGCACTACATTTTCAGAATTCTCGACAGACTCTTAAGGGCTGCTATACTTTTTTTTAATAATTGCTATATTATTCCTTCAAAAAGACCTGATCATAACACTGGGCGACAACATCTTTTTATTTGAAAAGTGTTATGGTCAAAACAGTGAGGATTGAGATTAACAGCACCTCTGCAGCCAATAATAATCTTAATAATACGCAAAAATTTATTGATTTCAATAAAAATGCATTTAATTCATGATAGATATATCTAATTAAAACATTCAGAATTTTTATAGAATGACATTACATATTTTTTGCTTTTAAACATGTAGAAGATACGTAACGTTCCCAAGCTAGTCTTAATGCATATATATCTAATATGCTACAAAATGTTTCGCTATTCCAATTAGTTTTAAAATGGTTTTTCAGTAGAGATAATCGAAACTCTACCGATAAACCAAACTTGCATTAAAAGGCCTTTTTGCGCGATCATTGAAATCTGAACCCTTTTTCTTTTTTCTTTTGTTTTTAATTCTACCTTGTACGATTTTTTTTTATTTCTTCCGGTCGGGTTTTCCATTTTTTTTTCGGCTGTGAAAGAATCTTGGCAATTTTAAATAGATATAATTCAAAAGTGCAGAAAATGCCAAGCTACAATCAGCTCTGTTTTTATACTGATTTCCTTTTATTTTTATACAAGGATTGTAAATTCCTCTCTGTTAAAAAAAATTTCCAATTACAACCGGTTTTTGGGTTACCTTTCCGTTTTAAAAATTTATTAAAAATATAAGAGTTCTTGAATAATGAAGAGTCTGTATGTTCCTCGTATCGTGGAAAAACGGCGAAACCTAGAGCCATTCAGTTTTGAACACAAGTCGTCCTCCACCTGAATTTGCGCACCTCGAAAGCCGAATTTTGAATTTCAAGTTTGGTATTTTTTTGCAAAACTGATAAATTTTTGATTAACAAACTGGACGATTTAAAAGCGAAATGTTTCCATTCGCATGAGCCTAAGATATTTGTGTCTCAAATTTAATCACTAAAAGAAAATGTGATCATTTAAATCATATAAAGGAAATGTGATCCTACTGCCCGAAGTAAAATAATTTTACCTTTCGGCATGCCAGTGGGTTGGAATTGGATAATCGTAAGAGTAAGTTTATTTATTTTTAAATTTGATCTGTGTGTTATTGATTAGAGATTATAAAGCAATAATGAAGTTCTTGTTAATTAACTGCTAGCTGGACTCCTAAAATCATTATATATATTTTATTTTTTAACTAGCTTAAATAACCAGCATTACCCGAGCTTTATACAGAGTAAAAAGATTTCATTTAGAGTAGGCGTAGGCAACCTATGACCAATGACCAACAGGTCAATGAGTGACCCATTTCATAATTTCAAGTGATCCACTTGAGTTCCGAAAATAAAGTACAAAATGTAAAATTAAACTATAAAACATAAATATGAAACGAACACAAGAATACATAAAATTATAAACTGAAAATTAAAAATAACAGTTACATTTTTGTTTAATTAAAAAGTTGCTGTGTTAACTTTACTTATTAAATGCCATGTTCTTCGCACTTAAACCATACAATTCAGTTCACGAGCAATATCGCAAAATAATTCTAAAATGAGCATATCTTTAGAATTTCCAATACACAGTTTCTCGCGCTGGAAATAAAAAGGATTTTTCTGTACAGTGTTGCCATTGCTCGCTTTGAAATTCTTGAGTTTGTTCATCAAAAATTCGTTAAAGTTTTATAAAATATGAAATTGATAGTAAAACAAAATTCGAATTTCAAATTTGAGCTTCCAGTTGCCCATATTCGGGTGTAAACGTTCAATATTCAAAATTTGATGGCTCTAGGTACCGTCTTTTTATCACAATGAGAGAAGCGTATATTCATTTATGCAGATTCTTCGTTATTTAATTTCTTTAAATATAATACAGGGCTCTAATACTTGGTGGCAAAAATTTGAAAAGTGAAACAACGCTTTTAGCGAATCAACGCAAAATGCCAAAACGAAATTAACAGTCCTTCTGAGCAAACTGTCCCTTTGGACTAAAAATGGTTTTGCGATTTTGTCAGCATTCGGTTCCAGTTATGAATGCGAACAAATGTTTTCACGCACGTAATTTATTTTAAATAAAATAAGATAGCTGAACTATTGAAAATTTAGAGGTTGGTATTTGTCTTAAGACGACTAACTATAAGCCAAACTTGAGTAAACTGACGTCCCAAGTTCAGCAATAGAGAGAAAAATAAAGTTCATTTAGTATATTCTTTTATATAATAATTATAATTTTTATTTTTACGTTTAAAGTTCAAGGTGTATTGTAATTATTTTCTTAATAATTTTTTTTCTTATTATTTACCAAGAAAGAATGTTCTAAAATAAACGTACCACTCACCCCACATAATCCACATATTTTGATTAATTTTGACCCGCAGCCAAAAAAGGTTATCGACGCCTGATTTAGAGCAGGGATTCTCAACTTTTCCCCCCCATGCATCCCTTTGATCATCGCTAAAAAATCACACCCCCTCCTTTCCCAAAATCGAAAAGTATATATACATTTATTTAGATAATTTTTAATGTGTTTTTTTCTTTACTTTCTAAAGAAACTAAAGAAAATGTTGATGAATACTAAAACTGAATAAAAGTAGTTTTTTTATATTTATAAAATAAAACTAAATGCTTGAGAGATATCTAAAAGGCTGATCACATTCTGCGGAACGTTTCCTGAAACTATGAAATTCCCACCCTAGTTGAGAACCACTGATTTAGAGGAATGGGAGTAGTTTTTTTTTAGAATCTCAGGTAGACGATGATTTTCCTCTTATTTTTGTTGAAAGTTAATTGTGCAAAATTGAACTGGTAGCAGAAGATACTGGTAGCAGATAAGAACTGATAGCAGAAACGCAACAACTAAAGTGAACCCAAGACGGGTGACGTGGTTTCAGAATTGAAACTTTGTATAAATATTAAAATTTTTTTAATACATATATATATATATATATATTATAAATGCCTTGGATAGAATGCATAAATTCCACTGATAATGAGAATGCAGCAGGGACGTGATGCAGAGGCGTAGCTAGGATTTTCAGCGCCCGGCGGCAGATGAACAGCTTGCGCCCCTTTTTGTGTGCCAAGAATGAAAAAAGTTTCATTCTAAAAATTTCGTACCATCAATTTGGCGCCCCTGGATGCTGCGCCAGGGTACAGGGAACAGGGTTCCCCCCCATGCTCCACCCTAGCTACGCCACTGACGTGATGGATGACGTGACCACAACTTCCTAATAGAAACGTCCTGACTGTGGATACCCTAGGGTCGTTTATCAAAATTTGATGTAGATACGACTTTCTTATAGCTTTGAAGATCAAGTATTATAAATTTCATTAAGATAGGAATAGAACTGTAGATTAATTAGTATAAATGACAGACACACAAGCAAAGGGACACTCTTCTTTATGCATACAGATAATTCTTTTAGGCGGCTCGGCTAGTAAGGAAAATGACTGAGATCAATTAACTCTGTTCATTAAATAGGATGTGCGGCAATTGCCGAAAATAAATGCCTGCCGAGTTAATACTAAGGTCAGACTTCGTATGAGCTTGCTTGTTGGTGCATCAGCAAGTAAGATTAAATTTCGTAATTAGTATAGTGTAATGAAACGAATATGATCTATCCGTATTCTCTGTTTCTTAGCTAGAGAAAGCATATGCTGAAATACGCACAGAATTTTATTGTCGTTTCTCAAAACATTAATATTCTTGTTTGGTACCTTATTATTTAATCTTTGAATTCTGGTAATTTAAATTAAATTCTGGTAAAACGCTGGAAATTTTAAAATATAACTCTGAATACTGGTAGTTGGGCTTTGGTTAGAACCCAGGTGAAGCTGTTGGCTGCATGGATGTTTTTTATGGTTTCCTCCAAGTGTAAAGTAAATACGAGCCAGTTTCCCTTATGTCCTCCACGAATGCATCTTATCGCCACGAATTCACGCACATAGTCCTCTTGCTATAATTCAACTAAATCAAACCAAATTATATTCTGTTTTGTTCTAGGTATTATTTTATTCCTTTTATTCTCTCTTCTAGTTTATAGTGCTCTAGTTCTAGTTAATTGTTTTATACTATATTTTACTGTATTACTATTTTACTGTTTGGCTGTTAATCATAAGATGCGTTTCTCCACCAGTGGCCGAGTTATTAAGACCACTGAATACCGAGAGCTCGATCGAAATTCGGGTGCAAGATGAACGGACTGGCTGTATGAGTGTTTTTCATGGCTTTCTCGATGTGTAATGTGGTAAGGAATCAGTTTCCATTAGAAAACCTTTCACGGAGACACCCTATCTGTTATGTTAACAGCGTGTTTATCGTATTCAGATATTCTATTCTAACCATTTCTGATTTATTGATGTCATACCAAGAAAGAAGTGCAATAGTTTTAGGTTAACACTAAATATATAAGCTACAGTGTTGCAACCGGAGATTTTGCGTTTTTCTCAGTGCTCATCAATAATCTATAAAATGCCAAAACGACATACAGGGAAATAATTTTGCGTTTATTTCTGAAATAGAACTTTCATTCCAACATTGAAAAGTGTTAATATTTGGCTTGTTTTTTTCGTCAGCAAAATCGTTAACGACATTCTAGAATATCGCTTCATTATTCCAGCATCTGTTTGTACAGAAGAGTGGCTTTCAACCGTTTTTATGCCATGCATCCTGTTCACCATTCTCCTTCCTTTCCAGAACTCGAAAAATGCACATGCATTTATTTAGGTTTAGATTACTTTTTACCGTGTTTTTTTTAAACAAACAACAATAAAAAATGTAAAATATGTTGATAAATGCCAAAAGGTATTTTCTCCCTCCTTTCTGTATTTCTTCGTGGTGTAACGGTAGCACATTCCGCGCGTATTCGACAGATCCATGCGCGAGTCCCTGCGAGGGAATTGCACAGCTTTCGTATCTCCAGCTTTTTAAAAAATAAATAATAATAAAAAACTAATGATCCTATAAGTTATATTAAAGTAGTTTTTTAAATTCATAAACTGAAACTAAACGTTTAATAGCTAAACAAAAGGCTGATCGCATTCCCCCTGAAACTATGAAATTTCCTTTCAATTGAGATGGTATAGAGACTTCTTGAAAACAAGGTATTCATTTTTAGTTGATAGGTACTTCTTAACCGATTTGTCTTTAAAGAAAAAGTTCTGTCGTAACAAGCAACACTTACAGAAATTGTGAAGGAAACTTACAATAAGTGTTACAACAGTAGTCTCAGACTAATGGCTCTCGAAACAATTTGACGCGGCCCGAGAGTATATTTCCCATAAGTTGATTAAAATTATATGACAAGAATTTGAAGAAATGTTTACGATTTTAATACTTTGGTGACCAATTTTACATTATTTTCATTACCATTATAAAAAAACGTGAATAACGACCCGGAAAATCTAAAAAGGGAGTTAATTAACTTATGCTGTGATAGAAATCTTGCCCAAATATCTGAAAATATAGATATGATTAAGTTTTATTCGCACTTGTGAAAAGATAAATACTCTCAGTTAGTATTTTTTCGAGCAACAATCATCGCTTTGCTCGGGAGTACTTTTACTTGGGAACAGTTTTTTGTTTGTATGTATTTTTTTCTGTATGCTTCAAAAGAAAAACTAATGAATAAAAATTAACCAATCCCTCAAGGCAAGTCAAAAATGTCATCAGAAATTGCTCTTTTCAAGTTAGATTTCGCTATTTGTCGATTTTTTTTTTAAAAAAAAATTCACATTGCCGAAACATGAATATTTTCTCATTGAAAACACTTCTGTAACTGGAAGTAGTATATAATTACAACCAACAATTACGAAAATAAAGGGCGGGGTGTTTTAAGTCGAGTAAGGGTAGAGGGTATATATACATACACACACACGCATATATATATATGGAAAGGGAGGTGCACAACTAGATTTTATAGCAGTCTCATATGCCAAATTCAACGCTCTACCGCTAATATTTATTAAGGTATACGAGATGCATACATACGTACGCACGTAGAGACGTCACAAAAAATCCCTTTTGAATTTATTTTACAATTCATTTTGGAAAAAAGTCTCCTTTGTTTTGTCTGTACATACAGACATCACCGAAAAAATCGTCCGAATGAATTCTGGAAAACACAAAACGGATATTTCCGTTGAAATATGATACCCGAAATTTTTCTTTATTCCTTTACTTCTCACAAGGAAGTACAATAGAGAATAGGTTGCTATTACTTATTCTCCAGATTTGTTCAGACTGGAGTTTTCTAATTTGTTTATTTACAGTTATTTATTGAATAATTTGAAATAAATGTAAGTGTAAAAATTTTGATTAACTGTTAATATCTTTGTAACCAAAGTGTAATCAACAGAAATGTCTTGTACAGAAATGTGTTGTTATTGTGACTTATCTCATTCGTCTGACAGTAACATCAGAACAAGCCCACGAAATTTCTCGTGGCAGGGAGTGAAAGACTGCGCCTGTCGTTGGCAAGAGCGTTGAGCATTATACAGGTGACAGTGCGTCTTTTCTCAGTTCCGCTCCAAATCTTGATGGAAAGCACCCGGGGGGGGGGAAGAGTCAGTGAGTATCTTCTCCCTCTTCTACTACGTTCAACCGCGAGAGAGGACTTTGGGCTCACCACATATTTAGAGTGCCCCCATGCCGCACGGACGCTATACATTTACAAACATCCATGCCTTCTACGGGATTCGAACCCGGGCCCTTCGGTACAGCAGTTAGAGTGACTAACCATTATCCCTGTAGAGGGCAAGTCTTGTAGATACCAATCTTTAGCTTTCAGACTCAAAAGAAATATGAATTTGAATTTAGTCCTTTGAATAAAAATAATTCAAAGAAAAATTTAAAATTTTTCTTCGAATTATTTTTATTACTATTTATGTTTGTTTTGATAGACATTGAGTAGGTAAAATTTAAAATTTATTAAAAAATATTTACGTTAAGTTAATCTGCTTATCAAGTGCTGTCCGATTGCGTATTCGCCCCGCATATGATTTCAGTCTGATACCCCTAGTTATACTAATTATTAAATACCCACCTTATACCATTATTGTACCATAAGGTATTTGCGATATGTATTATAATATGTGAAAATGGAAATTCTGGAGACTATATTTTGGACCACAATTTAAAAGTTCAAAGCTACCGTACTTTCAAAAATTCCTCTCACAAAAAGTATGTTTAGGAAATCTACTATCACAGGAAATAACACGTAGATTAATTGTACAGCAACAGTGAGGAAAATTCCCAGTAGTGTCAATAATATTTTCGATTTCATTATGGAAACTGTGTTTTAAATTAAACTGTGAAAATACAAAGTTGTCATCTTTCAACCTGTTTGTGTGGTATTTTTACCTCTTAGTTAGCTATCCTTGCTTATTTGAGGTATTGTAATCATATTTGAACTGGCATCCGTATTTTTGATTGAAAAGTTTCCATAAAGATGTAGAGACATTAGGATTATTTCGGAGGAGGAAACTCAAAAAATTCCCGGGATTCGAACTCCGGATCTCTCGACTGCTAACTGGACATGTTCCAATTACATCACTTCCGTGTATTCTTCCCCCACCACCACACACACTTTCAGGGAGACTGCGAAGGAGCTATCACCAAATCCTGGTGGTGACGAATGACCTGGTGGTTCGTTGCATTTATGCTCGGGAGCCATTTGTAGAGTCAATATGTAGCAGGAAAAACTTCCAAGAAAATGTTAACAAAGGAAAATTTCAAGCAGTTTTAAAATTAACTGTTTGAAGAAGGCCTAAAATATTGCTGTAGAGTACCTGTAAGATGTAAAATTTAACTGGAACTGAGATTAGACATTTACAAAAAATTTTAACGGAGGAATTTTTAAGGTTTTTTGAAATGACTTGTCAAGAGTCTAAAATATAGTTCAAGAGCACTTGCAGAAAAAGATGTTACTGTAGAGCTGATAGACGCTTAGAGACAAATTTGAACAGAACAAATTTGAACGAATTTTAAAATTAGTGGTTAAAAACAAGCCTAAAATAGTCTTCAAGAGCACGTACGGGATAAAAAAATAAACTATATAAAATTATTAAGAATAGACGCAGCTGTTTAGGGTGGGTGTCCAGCTGGGACAAGGCGCGACACCCGCAGCAGCATCTGTTGCTTCGAGGGTGACTCTGCCTGCGCTGTTGAGTTCCTACTGACCCACATATGGTCAGTTATATTCATGGACCAAAGATTAGATTATTCCATTCTTTTCCTCATTTTCACCTGGATTAAATGAGAAACTGACCAGCTGTCAATTCTTACTCAGTGATTGATTTTAAGCAGCTGATGTAGCTTCGGTAAAATTTGAATTTTCTTTTTGATTATAATAAGAATGTTTTGACCAGCGAGAAATTAGCTTTTCAGTTTTTTTGTTTTTGTAGAAAGAAATCTAATTTTATATAACAACGATTGTGTATAGTAAACTAGTAACAACAGAGTGTTAGTATCTGAATTGCTGGAATAAGAATTTTTTAATATTTAATAAAAGAACCTGGATATTATTACTATGATAACAGCAGTACTTGAAATTGTCACAGACAGACAGAAAAAGTCGTCACAGACAAACACAACATCATTGTAAAAAGAATCAAAAGGGGTTATGGGTATTCTAATTCGTCCTTATTCACTGAAAACTCAGCATTGAATTTTTAAACAGTAAACATTATCTCCCTTACCTGTGTATGTATGGAGTTTGGCTAGAGGTAAAAAAGAGAAAAATGATATTAGTATTTTCGAGCACTTTAACCTGGAGAATAATACTTCAGTACATTAAATCAGTACCGAAACGAATATACTGCTAAAAATGAACATCATTAGAAACACATTAGAAAACATCATTAGAATTGAAGAAAATCAATTTTAAACAAAATGTTTCTTCATAAACAATATCACAGCAATAATAGCAACCCAATAACTTCCTATCACTAGCGTAAGTGTATTTGAGTTTTTTCGTAATAATTCACGTTGTTTATAACTAAGTTATAAACTAACAAACTAAGTTTATAACTAAGTTTCAAGTTATAAACACCGATGATCGAATGAAAATTTTAACAAAGGGTTGTTCAGACATAGGTATTTTTGAAGCGGTAGTCATGAAAAATAAGCAATGTCCTCGCCGGGACTCGAACCTCTCGAACACGTGCCGAGCGGGCTGACCACTACACCACGAAGGCATGCAAAGAAGGCGGGAGAAATACCTTATAGGATTAGCTTACCCAAATAAATTATTTTGATAATAACAAACATCTACAAAATACTTTGATAACAAAACTTTGATAACAAACTTTGAAAACAATACTTTGATAACAAAATACTTTCATACTAAACTTACAAAATAAATACAAAATGAACTATCATGAATTAAACGTGTTTCAATATAAGTCAATCAAATTAAAAAGTTAAAAACTATATTATTCAGAACTGCGTTTATTGCTTTTAAATCGCTTATTTTGTTAATCGGTAGTAGACATATTAAATTTGAGAGTTAAATATCTTACGTTTCGTCCAGTGGCAACACACTGGCGGTGGAAGATAAACACTTTTTTTTAAATTTAAAATTAGGATTTCTAAATGCACACGTCCGGCTACATATGTTCAAATCGCGTGGCTCTAAGTGGTGCCACACGACCGCAGTAACAACTGGAGAACAACTGTGGAACAATTTTCACAAGTGGAGGAACAATTAAATATTAACATCATTTAATACTGCAGATGACATAAAAAACTTCTTTAAAGCCACATTAATTTATTGCAGGTTAATCGCACAGTTTTCACTAATATCAATCTCAGTATCGCATCTCTCTTCCATTAGTGGCCGAGCTGTAAAATCGTTTAGCACTGATAGTTTCTCCTGGCTTCGATGGCAGGGGAATCGATTGGCTGCATGGGCATTTGCATAGTTTTTCCCATGTGTAACGTGGCCACGTTTCTTTGAAAGGTTCTCCACAATTACTAAACTGTTCTGTTCCTTATTCTATTCTACAGTTTTTGTCCCAGATTCTATTCTTTTTTCCTGTTTGTTATAATATGCTTAGTCCTATCAGTGGTCGAGTAGTTGAGACCGCTAAATACTGGGAGTTCAAATCTGGTTTGGACCCAAGTGAATGTAAATAGGAGCTAGTTTCCTAAAGTCTTCAGTGAATGTTCTTTGCATCTTTTACGCAGATAACCCTCCTGTTTTTGCAGTATTTAAATAACTAACCTTCCCTTAGGCGTTCTTTGCCATAAACAAATAAACCAAACCAACTTTATAACATCTCCCCCCCCCGTGCCTTTAAAACTCTCAGGAGCAAGGAACTCTCCATAAATCGCAGAGCTAAGGAAGAAAACAACCAACAAGGTCGAAGCGCACATTTTTGAATAACGGTAAATAACTTAACCTACTTCCGGTAATAAACGGGGTTAGTAAGATCAGAACTTGTTTACGAAAAATGTAGCTTAACCACCAGCTGTTTGCATCGAATTTTACAGCATCCATTTCTCTAACATTCGATCTCTGCTGTACGATCTTCCCGTACAGCTGCCAAACTGCTATTCCAAACTACTTAGTGTACGAGTTGACCTAAGTTGCAGACATGAAGGCTGCAAGAGTTATGAACTCTTTTAATGTTTACATTCCAATACGGTCACCATACATTTTGACTGCAATATCGTAAAGCTGCAGGAACTTGTTGTTGATAGTTTCTGGGGGAGGGGAAGATAAAAAAAAAGCTTTTATTTAAAATTCAATAAACTAATAACAGAAAAATAATTTATCATAGAGTTTGTTGGGAACGACACATTACAAAATTCTTTTCACGGAATTCATATACAATTTTATATCACGAATCATAAAACCGTGGCCGCTTTGATAAATTTATAAAGATAATGACTTATAGTTTGACAAGGAAATTAAATGAATAGAGTTCGTCATTTATGTGCCGACGATTTTATGATTCGTAATATAAAATTGCAAGTGAGTTCTGTAAACAGAATTATTTAATCTATTATTTCAGCTAAACTAAATGATAAATTATTAATTATTTTTCTCCTTTTAGTTCATTCATTATTTTATGAATTTTAAATAAAAGTTTATTGCTTAGAAAACGTTTTTCAATATTTTCATTTTTATTTTTTTAGTTTCAATGGTACATCATCAGTCAAATTTGTCAACTAAAAATCGTTTTTCAATGACTAATCATACTTTTTTTTCCTAGCAGGCTTATTACGTAAAATGATGTTACTCCGATTTTGCCAAAAAAAAATCTGAAATTACGTTTAAAATCTTATACGAACTTAATTTAAAAGAATTTTGGTACTCTTCTGTTATCGGGACCAAACACGAGAAATGAATGTATGTATATATGCATGTATAAATGTATGTTTGTGACACATACGTGCATACATACATGCATTTCTGAAACGGTGCCCATAACAGAAGAGTATTTTAATATTAATTATAATTTAATTTAGCACTTTAAACAACGTAAAAAGATAATCGATGTTGCATAAAGTAATATTATGTTATTTTTAGTCTGTTCGTTGAATGAAGATATGCACGAAAAGTCTTTTAAACATTAGATAAAATAATAAATACATATCAGAAATCTGAAAGCTTTCAGATTTTATACTACACCCAAAGAGACTACTTTTTCTAACGCTAAAGGTAACACACAAATGTAATGTTTTTCGCACTTAGAGCATAAAATTCAATTCAACAACAATATCGCAAATCAGTCTAAAAAGAGCATATGTTTAGAATTTCCGATACATAGTCTCGCGAGATCGAGATAAAAATGTTTTTTCTCCCGTACTGTTGCCATTGCTCACTTTGAAATCGTTGAGTTTGTTCATTAAAATTTCTTTAAAGGTTTACAAAATATGAAACAGATAATAAAACAGATTCCAAATTTAAGCTTCCATATGCCCATATTTGAGTGCAGGACTAGTGATTTAAAACTGGATGTCGCTAGGTAACGTTGTTTTTCCACAGCTCGAGAAACATAGACACATTCATGCGGATTCTTCATTATTTAATTCTTTAAATACAATGTAAGCCTCTATTATTTGAAGGCAACAATTTAAAAAGTGAAACACCGATTATAGTGAACCAACGCAAAGCGCCAAAACGAAATTAATAGCCCTTCTGGCCAAATTGCCGCTTTGGGCTAATAAATAAATAAATCTAAATCGAATTTTTAAAATCTCGTTTTACCGTATTACTTTGTCATCAACAAGGACTGTGTATACAAAATTTGAATTCGATAGCTTATAAGGAAGTAAGTTAAAAATCGACAACCAAATTCTGAGGATAGGGAAACACCGCGAGGGAATTTAAATAATTTGTAAAAGCTTTTAAAAAGGATCATCGAATCTTACCCGCTTTATGACAGTAATAATGAACAGATGCTGTAGGCTAAAGATATTTTTCTTTGTAAAATTATGTCATGATAAAGTCGAGAATTCCCGTTAGTAAAATTTCATTCTCCATTTCATGTCCCAGCATTTAATGAATTTTCAGTTAATGATGGTTCTTAAAATAAAAATTAGGTTTTTCGAAAATACATAAAATCCATTTTGACACTGTTAACAATTTTATTTAAACATTTAAAAAGCGCAAAAGTTCAAGCTACTCAAACCGTCTACTAACATAATTTTTCGATTAAATCCTGTTAGTAAACTTTCATTCTTCATTTCATATTCCTGCCTTTAATTAAATTTGAATGAATAACGGTTCTTAAAATAAAACCTAGATTCTTCGAAAATAGAAAAATCCGTTTCGACGCTGTTAACAATTTTATTTAAGTATTTAAAAAACGCAAAAACCCAAGCTACTTCATCTTAAACAGTGTATTATTATAATTTTTTTATTACATTTTTAGCATATTAGTCTGATGCTAAGCACAACACGAAGGCACTTCTTTAGCGCAGCGTAAAAGATATATATTTCATTTAACATAACAATAAAAAAAAAGAAATCTGAAAGGTTTTAGGTTTGAACGGTCGTACAAAAGAGTTTGTTAAAGTTTCTCATCCTCTGGCTGAGTTCGCAGTGTACCAGTCTGCTGTTTCACATTCTACCCCATTTATGTTGTCTTTTTACTTTATTATGAAGTATCATTTTCTTCGCCCTTACATCTTATACCATTCAACAGCAAAATGACAAAAATATTAACAGCAATATACGTTTAGAATTCCCGATGCAGCGTTAAGTGTTGGCATGCATTTTTCTGTTTATTGAATCAGTCTTTTCTTAGTTCATTATATCAATGTTCAGTTTTTCTTACTAAGATAGCTTTACAATTTTTTTCTGTATTTTATTACAAACGTTTTGCGTTTACTTTGTTTATTAAATATCACGTTCTTGGCGCTGACGCCACATAAAATTCGATTCAACAGTATATGCACATAATTTAAAACCAGCACATCTTTAGAAATTCCGATTGACAGTCTCGCGCTCAAGAGATAATTTTTTTTTTGCCTTATAGTGTTGCCCCTGCTTACTTTGAAATAGGTGAGTTTGTTAATTAAAATTCGTTTAAATTTAAAATTTAAATAAAATTTACAAAATAGGAAATAGGTAATAAAACAAATTCGCAATTCAAAATTCGGGTTCCGGGTGCCTTCAAAATTGGATTGATCTAGTTACCTTTACTTTTTCTCAATGAAAAGAATGCGAGAAACATGCATACATTCATGCAGATTCTTCATTATTTAATTTCTTTAAATACAATACAGGGCGATAATATTGGATGGGAACAATTTGAAACGTGATATCCCGTTTATACGGATTCAACCAAGGAGATTACAGCAGATGGAGTAAGTCTGGCATCACTAAAGTGAAGCCGAGGAAATGTCAGCAACGTGACTTTACGAGTTATCATATCCGCCAAACAGCGTACGTATAAGACTACGAAAAGTACTATTAAATAAAATTACACTGACTTTGAGAACAAATACCAACGTCCGCAGGCTCAGAAAAGTACCTTTAGCATAATTTGCATAAAATACCATGGAAACTTCTACTGATCTTCGAGATTTTACCCTGTATACATTCTTTTTATAGTTACCATTTACGCATTTTCATGTATCTAGCTTTTATTAAATTTTAAACAATTATTCGCAGCCCTTGTGATTTTTTATATATTAAATAGAAAATCTTTTATATTAAGTATTCAAATTATAATAGGAGGCTTTTAAACGTTCGGTGATGAACAGTTAACATGTACCCATTAGAATGCAGGGAAAATCAACCCGAAGTCCACTTATGGTAGCCGCGATGATAAGTCGTGCCGTCATGCGGTGATGTTTCACGACTTCATTTTCATTGCCCCGTACGTATGGGGAAGGATTACTCCATGTATTCTAACCTCCTCGGATTCAACGCAAAATGCTTTTTCGAGACTAATATCCCATTTTGGATCCCCATCTATTACCTATTTTGCACTAATAATGAACAAATAAAAAAAATCGGAAAGCTTTCACGTTTTATACTGCGACTAAAGGAGCGTTAATTTAATGTATTGTGCTTATCTTTATTTATTAAATATCGTGTTCTTTGCACTTAAACCATAAAATTCAATTCAACAGCAATATAAAAAAATGCCCTAAAAAGAGAATTAGAGAGAAAAAAGAGAAAAGAGAATCTTAAGAATTTCGGATACACAGTCTCGCGCGCTGGAGATAAAAATGTTTTTTTAACCCAAAGGGTGTTAGCCTAGAAGGGCTATTAATTTCGTTTTGGCATTTTGCGTTGAAACACTATAAACGGTGTATGACTTTTCAAATTGTTGCCACCAAATATTATCGCGCTGTATTATATTTAAAGAAAGTAAGTAGTGAAGAATCTGCATAAATGTATGTATGTTTCTCGCACTGTGATAAAACAACGGTACTTTGAGCCATCCAATTTTGAATAACGTAACCTTCCACCAAAGATGGGTATATGGAAGCCCTAATTTAAAATGCAGGTTCTTCATTATTTATTCCTTTAAATATAATGCAGGACTCTAATATTGGGTGACAACAATCTGAAAAGTGAAACGCTGTTTATTGTGAACCAATTAAAAAGGCCAAAACGAAATTAACAGTCCGCCTTGGATAGGAAAACTTGCAAATATGTATAACAGCATTCATAAACTTGTAAATTGAATAATTCGCTGCTTGGGACATAAACTTTTATATGTAATGTAAATAGCTTTTCAATTAAGTACAGTAATATTTTCAGAAACTGAATTAAAGCGTTTAGGATTACATATAACTACGGCAAAAATTCTGAGATTAATTAAAATTTTAAACCTACAAAATTCACGAATTTTGATGATGATAAACATGTGTTCTTTAGTAGTTCCATAGATATTGAACCCAAATATTTTTAATCGATAGAATTGGTATATTTTCTTCAACGTCAGAAAATGACCTTACATAATAATAATATGTTTAATGCCTGGCAATGTTATTTTTACTTCATATTTTGTAAAACTCACAAATTTTTGATTAACAAACTCCACGATTTGAAAGCGAGCAGTGGCAACACTCTTCGAAATACAGCATTTTTATCCAGAGTTTTTGTTTAATATCTCGGCTGATTAAAGTTGTACGAAGACGATCATGTTCGAAATGGCTTCCCACGAATTTTTGAATAAGGGGGTACTTGCCCTCGAAATCGATTGAGTATTTTAGTAAATGTACGTCAAATACAAGGTTGTTTCAGCGATTTTGAAGGGGTACTCTCTCGAAACTCAACTCCCCGCCGTTCCGAAAGTGATGATGTTATAAACAATCAAACTGACAGACAGACGTGCACAGATTTTAATAGTATAAATGAGGTTCCCTCTAAAATTCAATTTTAAATTATACCGTTTTTCTATGATCAGATGAAACTATTTTCATGGCAAAATATAACGATTAGTCAGTTATAAAGTTAATGCAGCGGGCTTCTCGATTTTTTGGCAACAGCTATTGTTATATGCTTTTCGGAATTTTAATGCAATGGTCCGATTTTTATTTATTCACAGCTAAAAGTTTTAAGGCTATCTACTGCTAAATTCAGCTGCGAATTTGAATATAATAATTCCGTTTTGACTTTTTCACATCTAAGAAACTGAAAATCGAAACAGCAACTTTAGCTTTATACGCCTACGAATTTTAATATAACAGTTCGATTTTAATTTGTTCTTATGCAGTTTTAATCGAAACAACAACTATTTCTATATAAACTGCGAATTTTAATGCAATAGTTCGACATTTATTTACTCATAGCTAAGCGTTTTAAGACAGCAGCTATTGCTCTCTCTGCATCCGATGCATGAATTTTAATATAATATTTCGATTTGCATTCATCCCTAGCTAATAATTTTAAGACAGCGAGTATTTCTATAGACATATTCGGATATAAATATAATTGTTCAATTTTTACCTATTCATAACCAAAAGTTTTATTCGAGACGGCATCTGTTGCCATACGTATCAGCGAATTTTAATTCGATAATTAAATTTTTATTTATTCAAAACTAAAGATTTTAAAACCGTAACTATTGTTATATGTATCTGCGAATTTTAGCGTAATATTTCGAATTTTATTTGTTCATAGCAAAGAATTTTAAGACAGAAATTTCCTGAATCCGCCTGCAATTTAGGTATAGTAGGTCAATTTTTACATGTTTATAACTAAGAATTGACTCTAAACATACTTTTTTTGCTATATATACTTGCTGATTTAATTACAATATTTAGATTTTTATTTATTCACAGCTAAGTATTTTAAGCCATCATCTGTGGCTAGACGCATCTGTGAATTTTATATAATAGATCGATTATCACTTTTTCGAGTTTGCTAAATTGAAGTGAAACAGCAAATACTGTTATATGCGGTTGTGAATTTCAGTGAAAAAGTTTGATTTTACTTTATGTTAAAAATGACAAAGTTCTTGAGTTCATTCACGCTGAAAATCACGAAATTTAGACGTCATAGATAATGACGTTAAAAAAAGCTTTATGTGCCGGAACATCGTCTGTCCATAAGTATTTACGAAACCTTCATCTGTTGCACCGGAATTGAAAGTCATTGTTCAACTTGCAGAAACCCAAAACCACCTTCAGAAGGACAGCTTCCTATAATTGCCTTATAACATCTTCAACACCCGGACTCTAATCGCGTTAAATCTCTATGTTCTCCTCTTGTGTTGCCATAATTCTGCACAAAAACATCTGCCTGGAGCAATTTATCACGCCAATTTTCTTATCGGACAATATCCTTTAAACGGAGATAGGGCTTTTTAGAGTGGGGGCAAGATCTTTATCACAATTTGAGACCTTATTCAATCCCTTCAAAGCATTTTCTTTGTTGCTTTAGTCTTAAAAGGAAAGCTTACACATCCTGCGGTGGCATCGTAAAACGTCTCCGGAGGAAAAATCAAGGAAACCGTTAATTTTTGTAAAGATTCGGGTGGCGGCATCTGCGAAGGTGTTCTTTACCGGTCTAAAATTTCTGCCGTCTGGAATCGAAGCAGATTTTTTGATTGCCTTCTTTTCCACATGTGAAAAAAGATTTAATTTGGCAACTGCACTGTGAAGGCATTTGCTGACAGAAAGTGATATCAAAATCTACATCTTAACGGACGTTTCCTATAGAAAGAAAGATTTTAGTGAAGGATAGTAAAAAAGTAAACGCTTGCAGTGAGGAATTCAAGTAATAGCTCTTATGCATCTGCGTATTTTTATATAATACTGTCGAACTTCTCTATAACGGTCTTCAAGGGACGGGAAGTTTGGTTCGCTATATCCGATTCGATAAGAAAATTCGATTTTAGTGTATTCCCGATTATCCGGGTGAGGATTATCCATTCGTAGATGCTGCCACTTCCCATAACTCTTGAAGAAAAAGATGATGATTTAATGAAGTTCCAGACTATATTGCCTGCCAGATACGGAGTAATAAAAGCTTGGTAGAAAGTAAAATCAGTGATTCTGGTTCAAAAGATTTTTCCCAACTTAAAAATTGGAGATTTATCTAATTGGAAAGAAAACAAAGCTATAACTGAATCTGTAAGTAAAAAAACTAAAAATGTAAATTCTTTGAACATGTCGATAACAAAAACATCGAAGAATAGTTTTTATAGGGATTCGACTGAGGCTTTTAATGCGTAAGTGATGCGAGCTGGTAGCGTTTCAAATGCCATAAGAACAGAAGAGGCAGAGAGTGATACTGAAAATACAAGCGAAGAAAATACTGGCAAAAATACTGACTGAATCTTTACAAAAATTAACGGTTTCATTAATTTTCCTCCGGAGAAGGTTTTACGTCAGAAATGATTCAATGATTCAGCATCCGTTCCGAGAGAGCAATGATTTCTGTTGAAACACTATTGGATTTCGTCTACCAAAGGGGATTCAGATACAAGGATAAAATAGAATTTCGAGAAAACTATTCAGTGAAATTCGTCAAACATTTAAACTTTCTCAAAAAGAAAGTAAAATTACTGACTTCTTTTAAGATATAAACATATACAATATGCATGAAACTGATAGTTTGGAATATCTCTGTTTTTCAGTTACTCGTGACGTGCTTCTTCGGCATAGCCCGGACAATTAAGAGTACGCTGAAACTCACAAAAACGTGTAAAAACTTAATAATGAATAAATAAGGAAATATTGATTAACATTAACCAAAAGAAGTGAATAATAAATTTAATTAAAAAATTATATTAAGATTTAGTTGTAATCATTATTACTCTATATTGTTAAATTTGTTGTTAATTCTTTTCCGGCCTCTCCAAGGTGTCTGGTAAATTAATTGGCATTTGTTCAGATGTTGCTAAATGAGTGCTTCTCTGAGTGGTGAACGGTTTTAGAAACATCCCTATGCTCTAAATTTCCGACCAGCTGTATATTTGGATAAACTATATGTTCGTTTCATCTAAAATGCAGAAGCTTTACATTTACAGCTCACAATGCTGATGAATTTCTGACGCAGATACAATGTAGAAAGATTACGCGAGAGCTCTGCTGTTCAAGAAAATATGGAAAAAAACAGTAATTTCTTTTTGTGTCATCTACAATGTAGCATTAAGGGAGCAACATAAAGATTAAATAAACTTCTTGAAAAATATCTTAAATCTTGCAAAAGGTTAAAAAAATTGCAAAACACCTATTTGGAAGATAGAAATTGAAGAGCATTTACACTCAAACAAAACAAACCATAAGGATCAAAACTTTTTATTCCGTAAAAAAACGCTAGCTCATATGACTTTTTTTGCCCCAAACAACGAAAATTTGAAAATTTCCATCATAACATTAGCTTGTTTGGCAGCTCAATCAAAAAATTTGAACGGAAACAGAGAACACATTCAGCTTTTTTTTTTAAGCCCAAAGGAGCGTTAGCTCAGAAGAGCTATTAATTTCGTTTTGGCATTTTGCGTTGATTCACTGTAAATGTCCGTATCCATTTTCAAACTGTTGCCACCAAATAGTATCGCCTTGTGCTATATTTAAAGAAATTAAATAATGAAGAATCTGCTTAAATGTATGTATGTTTCTCACATTGTGATAAAGTAACGGCACCTAGACAATAAATTTTGAATAAAGTAATCTTCCTGCGAATATGGACATCTGGAAGCCCAAATTTGGAATTTGTTTTATGATCGTTTCCGTATTTTGTAACCCTTTAACAAATTTTTGATTAAGAAACTCAAGGATTTCAAAGCGAGCAATGGCAACACTGTACGAAAAAAAACTTTTTTATCTCCAGCGCGCGAGACTGTCTATCGAAAATTCTAAAGATATGCTCATTTTAAAATTATTTTTCGACATTGGCGTTGAATTGAATTTTATGGTTTAAGTGCGAAGAACATGATATGTAATAAATAAAGGTAACACAAAAAAGGTTAAAAGACGCCCCTTTGGGTGTAATGTAAAATCTGAAAGCTTTCAGTTTTTTTTCCTCCTATTTCAATAGTCTTGTACTGCGTATGATGTTCTAAGGTATGCTTTTGTGTTCTCGTTCTTCTACATTTGGGTGTCACATCTATCTTCCATAGCTTTTGTTTAGAACATAGAGAAAAGTGGGGGCTAACGGAAAATAACACAAAGATCTTTTCCTTAACGAATGGAATCCTAATATCCTAAATGTGGAGTGATTTTAAAGGTTAGAAATAATTCGTTAAAATTTTCAGAAATTGTAAAAAAATGTGAAAAATATAAAAGAATTTTCAATCAAAGATATTCCATACAGTTCACTATATCCGATTTTCATACTCTTGGAAATTCGCTATAACAGTGTACGCAGTAAAATGGTATTAAATATACATATAAAGAAACTGGATGAAACGAAAAGGTGAGTTCGTTATTATTCCGGGTTCGACTATTATTATTCGACCGGGGTTCGACTATTATTATTTATAGGCAACAATTTTAAGACAGTATCTCTTTCTTCATACGTCTACGCATATTTTTAACGTTCGAGACATCAATATTTACTTGTTCGAATCTATCGTTTTAATCGAAACAGCAATTTTTGTTATATACAGTAGAGAATTTTTATATATTAGTTCCAGTTTTATGTTTACAGTCTCAATTCAGACAGCAACTATTGTTATATATGTCTTGTTATATTAATTAATTCAATATTTCTATTATTGCAACAATTTAAATCAAAGCTCCAAATATTTCAGTATGTGTCTTCTGATTTCCACTTCTTATTAGCAGATACATTAGCAAATTTCTAGTTTTAGTTTTACTTATTCACAGCTAACAGATTTAAAATAGCTAATATCCTTGTATGCATTTGATTTGGGAATTTTAATGTAATAGTTTGATTTTTTATTCTTTCCTAACTAAAATCTTTTAAGACGCACCTATTGCTAAACGATCTGCGAATTTTTAACGCAATTTATTCGTATCTAAATATTTTAATCGAAACAGGATTTATTGTTACATGCGTTTGCCGTAATTCGACATTTACTTGCTTACTTAATCAAAATAAGAATTATTGTTATATGCGTTTGTTAAATTTATTGCATTGAAAAGCGAGCACACAACAAATTTTTCTTATTTTATGATTTATTTATTTTATTCTATTGATTAGTATGTACTTGTTTTCGTTCCAGCAAATTTAAACGTAATTAGCGACTGACTGTATTAACCAGTGAGTTTAATGAGCGGTGGGTGCACTGTAAAAAAATTCTATAAGGTTACTAAGAAAACTCATGGAAACTGGGATGCCATGAGTTATTTGAGTAATGGTAACAGGCGCATTCTTTGTAGCTTTACAAGGATTATGCCTGTAATGGTTGCAGATCTTTTTATTGTAATATCACAGCATATAGTTATGTAAGTAGAGCATATTTTTCTCATGTAAAATTTCAAACGATATATTTGTAATGATTACAGATTATTTGCTTGTAATATTACAGCAAATAATTATGTAAACAAAACATATTTTTCTCATGTAAAATCCCAAAGGATATATCTGTAACCGTTACAGGTTATTTGCTTGGATTGTAACAGGGAGTAATTATGTGAGAAGAACATACTTTCTTAAGTAAAATCCCAGAGGATGTATGTATAACTGTTACAGGCTACTTGCTTGTATTTTTACAGCAAGTTATTATGCGAGTAGAAGATACCTTTCTTATATAAAATCCCAATGGATTTATTTGGATTTACAGATAAACAGTAGAACCTTACAAGTTCAAATAAATTTTAAGCTAAATTACGTGTTTAAGTTGCAGTAATTCATTTGTAATAATTAATATTAACAAAACCAAACATCATATTCTATTCAGCAAAGCATGAAAATATTTCTGCAAAACTGCAAAAATTCCCAACGCTTTGGTTTATTTAATAATTTACAAATTCACTTCTTTTGTTTTCTTTTAGAATTTTTAACTTATTTATTTATTTTATTTTTCACAGAAATTTGTTTTTGATTTTAAAAAAATTTACTGGTATTAATAGATGCAGAAGGATTTTTTAATTTTTGAAATTCTGCAGAATTCCTACTTTACTGAACAGAATATTTAATTTTAAATACAAAATAAATATTAACAAAATCAAAACACAGATCAAAAACTGCATAAAATTTAATTAATAATTATTACTAGTGCCGCGCAATATGCTATGAAATTAATCAATAAAAAAATGAGATAAAATACATATATAGAATTAATATTCCACATGTACAAAGTTTGAAAGTTTTCTGTTAAATACTTTTTTTTTAAATTAAATATTTTTAAAAACGGCCTCTTGTAGCATGGAACGTCTCGACTCTTGCTCAAATCCACTTCAGGTTTCCCATAACGTTGCTTTTCGTTTTATTAACAAGAAATACTGCATTCAGTTACTGAATTTAAGATTTCCGAAAATGAGCTACTGAAAGGCGGGAATACTTATTTTAAATTTGAAATTAATTTGGTTAACTCAAATAATATTAAAAAATCTGATGTATACACCACATGACTTCCTTGTACGGAAAATTAAATTATACGCAATTTTCCTGCATTTCATTTAAACATATCGAATTAACAGCTAACGAATTTTGAATTAAAGTTACTTCGTCGATAGCGCATAAACCACAATAGAATAAATGCACTCTTTAAAGTTCACTATATTTATTTACCATAGCCACACTTCGGTACTAGGTTCACTTAATAGCGTTACATTCATTTTATAACTCAGAGTGAGCAAAAGTTATAGCATCTGAAGAATTACCACAAGTTCTATTCAAATACTATAATAAATTTAAAATGATGTATAAAAGAAATTAAACAAATGAAAAGAAACAGTTTTTTTACAGACGATTCAGCGCAACTTACCTAATGCGCATGCGCTACTAATTAATTCAGCTCTTACTTCGCGGTATGGCAAAAATACATAAAAGTATTTTCGTTAAAAATTGAAAGGTATAGAAAAACATAAAACACCAAGTACAGTTAAAACAATTAGAAAAACAATTTTTACAATTAAAATTACAATTTGTACGGAAAAACAAGCTAATAACTTAAATGATAATTCCAGAATGAATCAAGCATAATTTAATTCACAATAATAAAAGAAGACGTTACTTTGTTGTTGCGAAGCTTAGTTTCTCTAAATTGGGAACAAATCCACTATTCTGCTAAACTTTAAATGTAAAAAAAAACATTTGGCCGCTATGAGACGAATGATTAGGCTTAGCCGCACTTAAACAACTTTTAAATTATTGATAATTCTACAAACCTTGCATGCAGATTTACTAAAGGCATAAAAACCTTAACCAGAAGCTAAGAACAACATAATTCAGGCATTTTTAAAGCAAAAAAATGCACAATTTACCAACATATAAGAATAAAGAAACTGAGCTCACTGAGCCGAATAGCAGAGTGGTATATATTTATGTACGTTTGGTGCGGTCGATTGCAACTAAAATGCGAGGTGCACATCTACATGTTATAGCAGCCCTATATACAAAATTTCAACGCTCTGAGGCTACTCGTTTTTGAGTTATGCCAGATACATACATACATACGTACGTATATACGCACAGAGCCATGAAAAAAAATCTCTTCAGAATCCACTCAAAAACGTCGTTAAATTGCATTCGATAGTGCTCAAAATAGATATTTTCGTTGAAATATGGTACCCGAAATTTTTCGGGATTACAATACTTCCTTTTTACTTCGTGCAAGGAAAAATCAGACCTTCATAATTTTCTTTTATTTAAACGATATATGCATTTAGCATTACTTTGGACTAATAAACCATTGGCTAATTAAATGCCTAGCTCTAAGTAAACTAATATAGTTTACAAATGCACTGAATTTTATTTCCTTCATTAACTTTCAAAGAAAGTAAAATTTTTTGCATATTTGTATCATTTGATTTGAAAGGTAGCTTTGAATGCATGCATCATATATTCATGGACGGCTTTGTAGGGGAAAATTGGCTTGCATTTGTAATTTATTTATGTATATATATATGCTTATATTATTAATTCTAAAATCAATGTTTCATTAAAAATTATTATTTTATTTCTAATACTAACATACAAATACAGAATTGTTTTAAATTCCAATAAACATAATCATAATTTGTTTTTAAGAAAAATGATTTTATGATTTATATATCATATTACATGATCAAGAGAAACATTTCTCAAGAAAAGTATTAAACTTGTATTAGCTGATTCATGCCTATCTTAGAAACAAGACTATCATACTTCAAAACTGTATTAAAACTATAAAATAAAAGGAACATAAATTTTACATTAAATGTTTAAAAAATTATAAATTTGCAATGGTAGTTATAAATATACCATATAATTAATTTTGTCATTTATAAAATATTAATGAAATGATAGTTTTGGAAGTAATGTAAAACATTTTAGTTTTCGTTTATAACTAGTCAAACGAATTTTTAGAAAAATATTTTAGGTCATTTTCATTTTTATCCCTGTTGATACCAGTATACTAAAATATATGGAATAATAAAGCTGCATCTAGTTTGTAAAACAAACATTAGTAAAACAAAACATTGCGAAGCGTATCATGCGACATATTTTTAATCAAATATAATTAGTTCATTTTGGAATTATAACATTTTCGTAAGAAATTAATACCATTGAAAAAATAATATTATTACACTAAAGAATAAACCAGATACTTGCAAGAAGACCGTGTTGTTCCAGGTTTTTCTAATTTTAATTCACAAATACATCTCGTACATAAACATATTAGACTGAATTATAAAATAAGTATAATTAATCAGGTAATCCGAGAAAAAGAATTAAGAATAAACTAAACATAGCAAGTAAAAATATACACGTTACATTCAGAATTCTAAATGTTTACATAAACGTTTCTCACAAAGCCTGCCGGGATAAAGATGCCAAACGTTCTTTGGTCAGACGATCGCAAACGAAAGGTCGCCTGATCACGTGATCATTTTAATTTTCAACAACTACATGACCGTTTCAATTAAATATCACAGCAGTGATTAAATTTTGGAATAGTAATAATATATTATTAATATTATAAATAATACAGTCAATTTAAGGCTTAATTTATCGGATGCACAATGACAAAATACTATTATTAGATCTACATTTGGAATAAATATTTTGCACAATTTTCAATTCTTACTGTGCTGTGCACTCTTTCAACTCAAAATCAACCTGCCGTTGCACATTATGAACAATGATATTTATTAACAGCAAAGCCTAAACGTCAAAATACTTAATTAATACATATAACAGTGTAAAATGCATAAGAATAATCCGCATAAAATGAACAAAAATTATTTCAAACAATAATTGTAAAAGTTCTCTTGCTTACCTCAGGTACACGATCAACAGTCAGTCGGTCATCTTTCTTCTGCTACTAGTTTTCAAATTCTTTGGCTGATCTCCAGTTAGTCACGCGATTCTTCCCCGCGGCAACTGAAACACTGTATGTAATCGTACAGGCGAATCATCTGTAGTCGCTACAGTTTGCTTTCAAACAGTTAACATTACAGGAAATTCTTGTGAAACTTTTTAATTTCTGTAACGTTACAAAACTTTTGCCTGTAAAGAACGACTTTTTTTATAGTGTACTATATAAAATTATAGATGAATTTTTAGAGAGAATTATTTACTATATTGTTCACATTAAACTATCCGCTACAGCGAACACTTTTTATAACGAACGAAATTTTTGGTGCCTTCGAAT
>KK120252.1:123392-188655 GCA_000611955.2 Stegodyphus mimosarum | reverse complement strand
CTGATAAGTTTTTGCATTTTTCGAAATGCTTTGCCTCATTTCTGAGGTTTCAACTGAAAAATTACTAACCGTTAAAATCATCCCGGTTTAGGGTGTTAAAATAACGAAAAACACCTTTAGGTTGTAACGTCTAAGTTTGTATAGCTATCATACAGTGATGATACATACATGACTAGATCTACCTATATGTTAATCCTTTGCAATTTTCGCACAGGCTCGAAGATGAACACAACCGGGGGAAGGGTGTAACAGACCCTTTTATTTAACACAATAACTTACGGATGGCACATTTGGCGCACATAGCACCACCACAAGTGGATGGCACACGATCACCACCACATTATTACTGCTTACACATTCACCAACCACTTGTGGTGAGAAACTTAAAAAGAGATAACGTAACAGCTAAATTCAAAGGTAAAGAGTGATCCAAGACTATACAATTCGATTTAATCTAACAGGTTGATTCAGAAACCTGCACCGACAGGGTAATAACTTGGCGGCAAGAATGTGTAGCCGCTATTAAGCTGGCAGAAAATAACAACGTGCGCTCATAGTAGCAAAATTAAGCTCTGTCTAACCGTTTAAATACTCTCGTTCATCCTAACTCGTTTACATCCTGGCAAGGAAACACGAGGAGAATAAGAGAAAGCAGAAAAGGTTCACAAATTAAAATAACTATTAGTAAAAATAAATAAAACGCTAGATCTTTCCCTGTCAGAATTTAACTATCGTCACTAAAAGGCTTTAAACGGCCTTGATAATAAAATTCTAATCCTAACCCTGAGTCAACTTTCAACAATTTTTGAGTCTTAAGATCAGTTTATTTTACAGACAAATTTCTGCTATCCATTACAGACGCAGGTTTTTTTTCCTTATAATTGTTTCTTCTTGGTCGCCTTCCAGACCTCTGGAAGGAAAATAGTTTAGAAAAAAAAATCTGAAAGGTTTCAAATTTTAATTACGTCCAAAGGGGCGTTTATTTAACATTTTGTGTGTTACTTTTATTTGTTAAATACCACGTTCTTCGCACGTAAACCATAAAATTCAGTTCAACAGCAATATCGCAAAATAATTTTAAATTGTGCATATCTTTAGAAATTTCGGTACACGCTCTCACGCGCTGGAGATACGAATGTTTTTCTGTACAACGTTGTTATTGCTGGCTTTGAAATCTTTGAGTTTGTTAATGAAAAATTCATTAAAGTTTTAGAGAATATTGTTACGAATTTCACATTTATTTGGCTATTTATTTAGAACTGTAATTAAAATTCCTTTTTACTTTCCCGTGCAATGCACGCAGACGATTTTTGAAGAGAAAGCTACGTTTTTTTTAAAAAAAAAAAAAAAAAAAACCAACAAAGAAACATAAGCACTAAATTGAAAAGTGATACGCCAAATTGGCATTCAAGACGTACAAACACTAATGGAAACCTTCTTTTTCAATATGCAATCGACAAAGATATAAAAGTCTTTGGTCCTGAAGACCCCACACACCGTGGAAATCTCGGATTACCAGATGTTCTTGATGTAGTTATTACAAAAAATACCTCACAAATACCTTACCTACAAGTGATGAATGAACTTAGTTCAGACCATTTACCTGTCAAATTCACATATTATGGCTTTGAACAAAGAAAAATGTTAAAAAAGATTACAAATTGGGATATTCGGCTCTTCATAATTCTACAACTTTCACGGAATACAAAAAACCTAAACTTCCAAATTATATTATTGAAAAAATTAAAGAAAAGAACAGAATCGCTAAACTCTGGAGACGTTCAGGAGATCCTAGAATTAAAACCATTGTAAATAGAAAAATCCGTGAATTAAAAAGCCTTTTATCTAACTACCGCACTGAACAATGGGAACTTTTACTCGATTCCTTTGATCATGATCAAAATGCTGTTTGGAAAATTGCTAAAAGATTAAGAAATAAAGATTATAATATCGGCCCAATTCAAACTGCTAATGGACTAATGTATTCAGAAAAAGATATATCTGAAGCTTTGGCTGAACATCTTGCACTTGTATTTACTACTCCTAACATTAATGATGAAGAAACAGATGATGAAGTTGCTAAATTTATTAATAATCTTTATAACATGCCTGGTATTGAACATTTAACCCCTGCTTCTCCTAATGAAATTTCTACAATTATTAAAAAGCTTAAGCGAAGAAAAGCTCCAGGTTATGATGGGATATCTAACAAAGCTTTAAAATTTCTCCCACGAAATTATATTGTGCTAATAACTAACATCATTAATGCTTGCCTCAGACTCAACTATTTTCCTGGTCAATGGAAGCATGCCAATATAACAGTGTTTGTAAAACCAGGTAAAAATCCCAAAGACCTGAATTCATATCGACCAATAAGTCTACTACCTAGTCTTGCTAAAGTATTTGAACGCATCTTACAAAGTCGATTAATTAATCATCTGGATACTAAGAATATTATACGACAAGAACAATTTGGTTTCAGGAAAGGACATAACACTGTACTTCAATTACTAAATTTCACAGAATTCATTGCTGAAGCTTTTACTAAAAATAACACAATAGCAAGCTGCTTTATTGATCTTGAAAAGGCCTTCGACAAGGTGTGGCACGAAGGTTTACTCTTCAAACTACACCTTGCTCGACTGCCAACAAATTTCATCAAGCTTATACAAAGTTATCTGAAAAATCGTACCTTTCAGGTCAAAATTAATAATACTTTATCTACAAAAAAGCGTATTAGAAGTGGAGTGGCCCAAGGAAGTGTCCTTGGCCCTTTTCTTTTCAATATGTTCACTAATGACATGCCTATTCCTCTGAATTCTAAAATAGTGAAATTTGCTGATGACACAGCTATTCTTACCAAATCCATGAAACCTCAACTTGCTATAGATAAACTTGAAGCTGCAGTTAACCAAATTACTCACTATTTCAACATTTGGCGTATGAAAATCAACCCCAGTAAATGTCAAATTCTGGTCTTTAGAAGACACAAAAAATTTACTCCAATTACTATTAACATCAAAATCAACGAACAACCTATTCCAATTGTTAATTGTGTCAAATATCTGGGCGTATATTTTGATTCTCAACTATTATTCAAAGACCATGTTACTCATGCATTACAAAAAGCTACTACTGCTAAAATTGCTATTATTGCTCTTATACACAAAAAATCCAAATTAAGCATTAACCTCAAAAGGAGATTATATTTGATGTTATTACGACCAATTCTGCTTTATGCTGTTCCAGTATGGGCTACTGTTTACAAAACTTATCGTAAAAAACTGCAAAAATTCCAAAACAAACTTTTACGTCAAATAACTGACTCGCCCTAGTTCGTGCGAAATCTACAACTTCACAAAGATTTGAAAATCAAACCCATAGCAGATGAAATTCTATCGACATGCCACAACTTCTACTCAAAAATCGAACACTCAGAATTCACACACATACGAGAACTTATTAACTATGATCCAACTATTGAAATTGCATCTAAACGACTCAGAGCCATCTTTCACAATACCAAATGGTAAACTGTAAATACTGTATATATTGTACATAACTAAAAAGTATAATATATTTCACAAAGTATCTAAATTATAAATTTATTTATAATTTATTTAAATGAACTTTGCTCTTTTCAATATGGACATGATCGGTTCCAGATCTCTTGCAAAGTCATGTATATAGTGTATATAGTTAAATATTAAAAGATTTTATTAAACTATTTAAACCGAGTGAAAATAGTGCTCCAAGACTGTGCTTTAGTGTTCAAGAACAATCATTAAGAGATCCCTCTTAATTGTGAACAAAACAATTATAACTTAATACTATTAAGTTACTAAACTACAGAACTTCTATTTACTACTGTGCTTTTCATCTAACTCTGTGCTTTAAATCTTTAACTCTGTGTTTCATATCTCTGTGCTTCAAGAATGTGTAAAATGTGCTCAAGAACTGTGTTTGTGTAATTTTCTATTAAAAAGTGCTTTATTTAATCCTTAACTCTTAACTTTTCATCTTGGAAAAGTTTACTTTAACAATTTCTAATTAAGCAGCATACTGCATGGACAGTTTCTCTCTGGTGACCATGTCACATTACTCTATAACTCACAAGTTTTGAATACTTTTTCTAACGAGCCTTTACAATTAAATTTCAACTCTTTTTGATATCATATTATGAAAAATACCATTTATTTTCAGCAAAAGATTCCTTCCTGCAAGATTATGCCATTTTTCTACCAATTTCGATTATGCCAAAAGACGCTTATCACAGCAGTTTCAAATGAGTTTACTCTCCACCAATCACAGCTCGAACAGCTTTCTTAGCCCTTCCCGCCTTCCTCACATACTACGAGTATTTGCATTAGCTTCGCCGCGGATGGCGTGGCGGTATCGCCTCTATTTTTATTTTTCCAACGCCTAAGGGCAAAAATTTTCCAAAAGAAGTGGTCAAAGTAGCAATTCTACTATAGTACAGTAAAAGAGAGAGAGAGAGTGATACGCCGTTTCTTGTGAAACAACGCAAAACGCCCAAACGAAAGTAATAGTCCTTCGGGACTAAATCCCTTTGGACTAAGAAATCGACTAGTTTAATATATTCACATAACTTTTAAAGGTTTTACAGAATTAAATATATAGTTTTATTTAATGTCACTTGGAAAAAATTTTTACTCATCACATTCTTTCTAAATTTTAAATCTCCCCCTCTTCTCCAGTATGAGCTACAGGAAATCACCCAAGAATTCAATAAAAGCAAGCGATTTTTTAATTTTTTAATTTGTAAAGCAAACAGTGAGAAAAGGAAAAAAGAGAAAAAGTTTAGAAAAGAATGAAGTGTTCACTTCATGGGCTTATGATGATGACTTAGAATAGAGTAGGCCCTCTGTTAACAAAGATATAGTTAAGAAAAACTTACAGTAGTACAAATATATACATACATATATATATATACTATAAAATCTTCTAAAACTTCCTCCTCTATAAGAGCTTTCAGATAAAAAATTTATTGCTTAAAAAAATTAATAGGGTGTAGACTACTCCTTTTTTTAGAAGATAGTTAATGAAGTTAACTGGAATCTCATTTCCTTGTAAAATTTTGGTAAGAGGAATTATTTCTTGTTTTTGCTGTTGACTTTCTGTGCAAACTCTTTTTAATTCTGGTAATTTGATTAAAAATTGTATTAGATACAACGTTTTTAGAGATGTTGGTGTTCCAGTTTATAAGTTTAATTGTAGAAAAATTAAATTATCTTCTTTTATCAAATAGTATTATTTCTTTAAGATTATATATGCTAAGACCCAAATAATCAACAATTAACTGATTTTTATTGGTTTTGTTTTTAAAATAAAAATTTGTGATACTATATGCAAGATATAACAAAATATGATAGCTGCTTTAAAAAATAATTGCGACCTCAAAATTAACATTCTAAATTTGGTGCTCTCTCCCTAAATTCCTCTGTTCTCCAAAATTCGAGATCATTCCAAATTACATCACACTGCTTCAAAAAGGTAACTAAAACTAATATTGACCAATCACAGCTTAGAATACTTTCTGCACTTATGAAGTATAAATACCGAATCGCTTCCTTTTTTCCCTGACTACTACTACCATGCAAACAACTCTGCGCCGCTCATTGTTCCCTGCCTGAAATGACGTCGCATCTTTTTACTTGTGCATATAAGAAATTATCGTAATTGCTATGATTAAAAAGTATATTGTCTACAAGGAATTATTGTAGTGTGCCTGCAAATCTGCAAATAAAGCTGATAATTGGCTAAATTTATTTGGTGTCCAATGCTTTCCTCTCGTCGTACCACTCAGCCATCGCGATTGTGTTCCAAAAAATATTATACACACACATATATGTGTCTGTATTTTTCAGTAAAGCAAATTTTTATTTTGAAGCAAAATTATTTCAGTCTTATTTCCGCTCAATATGCTGCTGAAAATTAATCAGTTATAAACAAAAATAAGAAATTTAGAACCAAATCCACAAAGACCCAAAAGAAGTGAAATTCAAAACAAGTAAATTTCAAAATTCCCTATAAATATGCAAATAATCAACCAAAAGTCATAAGAATTATAGATATGTAAAATACAAAAATAGCTGTAGGTGTGAAAAAATGTAGAAGGAGCGATGTCGGGGCCATATTGTAGGTGTGGAAAGAACCCATTCGAGTCCGCACAGAGTCCAGCCGGTGAATGCAGACACCTGTGGTCTTGCGTTATCTTGATGGAAGATTACCTTTTTGCGCCCGAACTCAGTTCGACGCCTTTCCTTGATGGCAGCGTTAACACGGACTAGCATCTTGCTGTACATCTTACTGTCGAAGGTTTTATCCTTTTTTCAAGATACACTTTGTGGATAATACCACGACAATCCCACCAGATACGAAGCACGATCTTTCTGTTATTCAAATTGCGTTTTGCGACGCTGCCGACGGGCTCACCGGGCGCAGACCAACCCTCTTTTCGGCTTGTGATGTTGAAGTAAATCCACTTTTTAACAAGTGAGATCCGGTCTAGAATTTTGTCCTTCCGTCGATTTCCGAGCAGATTAGTGCACACTCGAACAATTCTGGCCTTATCTACTTGAGTCAGCTCATGCGGCACCCAGAGACTGAACTTGTACATCAAGTTTATACAATGCATAGCGTGAGTAATGGACATGGCACTAACGTCTAAATCCTTAGCAAGCTGTGGAGTGATTGCAGAGTGATCTTCTTCCACAAGCTCCCGCAGGCGAGCCCACCAGAGCGCTCTGTCTCTTGAATATCATAGTCCTTATTTTTAAACTTTCGTGTAATTATTGTAGTGTGCCTGCAAATCTGCAAATAAAGATGATAATTGGCTAAATTTATTTGGTGTCCAATGCCTTCCTCTCGCCGTACCACTCAGCCATCGCGACTGTGTTCCGAAAAATATTATACACACACACACATATATGTGTATGTTTCAAAATTCCCTATAAATATGCAAATAATCAACCAAAAGTCATAAGAATTATAGATATGTAAAATACAAAAACAACAAAATGCATCAGAAGCGGAATGCAATTAAATCTGATTCAGCGTTATCAAGAAGAGGTAGATCAGAGTCAACTGAACTCCTCTCCTGTAGAACTTTCACTCCTCCTTCGCCTGGAGTACCAATGTGTTTCTGTTCATCTAGAATTAGCCGATGGACCATTCTAAATTATTTAATTATAACAGTTCACCCAAAAATTTTCAACTCCTCCTCAACACAGAAACAGTCCGATAATGAAATAAAAATATACTAAAATGAATGCATTTGTAAAAAAATCCAATGTCCAATAAAATAGAAGAAATATTGCTTAATTTAATTTTAAACGTTAATTCATTTTAATATAAGCATTTATGTTTTACACATTTTAATTTTTCTTATTTGATATTGTCCTTTGCTTATTTAGAAGAAACACCATTTACATATTTATAAGGAATTTACAAATTTACTCATTTTGAACTTCACTTCTTTTGGGTCTTTGTGGATTTGGTATATATATATATATATCGTCACTCTGTTAGCGGGCTCCTTGAGATCAGCTTTTTAATTCTTATATGTTGGTAAAATGTGCAGTTTTTGCTTTATGTGTGATTGAATTATGTTGTTCTTAAGTTTCGGTTACGGTTTTTATCTTCAGTTAATCTGCACGCAATAATTTTAAAATTATTAATAATTTAAAGGTTTAAGTGTTGCTAGACCTAACGAAGCCGCCATTTGTTTACATTTGAAACTCTTAGTAGAACAGTGAATTAAGTCAGTTGATGTTCTACAGTGAGACCAAAAGTTAACTTTCGATTTTGTGCACAGAAAATTTTGTTTGCCTGCTGACCGAGTTGCTTGTTTTTGCGTAGAAACTTTAATTTCAGTCGTCAAAAATTGTTTTTAGCTATATTTGGTTTTTTATGTTTTTCTGCATTTTACAATTTTTAATGAAGATTTTTTGAGGTTTTATGTATTTTTGTCTTGTCGCGAAGTGAGAACCGAATTATTTGAAAGAGAAATTTATCTCCAATGAAATTCAAGGTAATAAGTTAAAATGAAATGCAGGAAAAAGTGTGTATAATTGAATGGGTCGTATACGGAAGTCACGTATTGTTCACATGACATTTTTATAATCTGATTTTATTTGGCAATTTTACTACAGTTAAAAAACTTTTATTCTATGCAGTTCTGATCATATGGATGGAATTGTTGACCTCAATAAGAAAAGTATTTTTATGTTTGCGTATGCATACGGCGTGTTCGAACGATAGCCGCACTGGCGTTTACTGTATATGAAAAATTATTTTTGGCTTTTGAGCTCATTGATGATTTTTTGTGTTTTAAATAGAAGTTTATTTTATAAAGACATTTTGTATTCAATGGGACTTCATGAAGCCTTATGATAGAATTGATTCCTTTATAGAGTGATTATTCACGGTGTTACAAATACACACATATACAATATGGCATTACGGCGAGATTGTGTGCTTAATTATTCATTGAAGAATCTAATCACCTGGTTGTAGCAGCAGCTGCCTTTTGCAGTCAATATCTCACACGCTTACATGACTGCGAGCCTTTAATTCATTCAGCGAATAGGGACCTATTAATGGCGTACATTAATGATTCGGTCTCGTGTAATGGAGCGAATAAACACAGGGTTTGTTCGCATAGGAAAACAATGCCAAAATAATGACGGGTATTTGTTAGAAGGGATGTTTGTAACCGGTGTTCTGGAATTTCCCCCGCTCGAGATTGGTTTCGGGAAAGCACCTGTTTGGGTTGCATGCGTAACTCTATTCCAACGTTTTTAGCTTTTGATTTATATGCATGTAATTAAATGAGGAGTAAGGGGTGTTGGTAGATGATATAAATAAAATCGACCGCCGATTTACTGAAGTGATACTTGAGATGACGCCAACGAATGTCGAAATCAAGTTTAATCCGAATGCAGTTAAAAAAATTCCCGAAAACAGTAATCTGTACTATAATTTTCATTACCTTATAATGAAATACCTGTATGTATGCATGTATATTTGTGGAAAAACGCTGGCACCTACAGCCAACTATTTTTAAACACAAGCAATTCACCACCCAAACATAGGCATTTCGAAGCCTAAATTTCGAATTTCCAGTTTTTAACGGAAGGGGTGCTGTTAGTTTCGTTTCTTACAGTTTTGTTCGCGTCACTTTTCAAACAAATGGATGTCGCTACTCTGTTATTTCTATGTATTCTTTTCAATAGAATAATCTATCGAATATAAAAAAAAATAAAAATGCCTGTATGGTAACACAAATAAAAGAATGTTGCCTCCCAAAGTTATGGCCAAGTATTACTTTTAAAGAAATAATGCATTGAATATAAAGAAATGTATAGCAACACTGAATATGCCATAAGGAGTTCCAAAGATAGGCCGTTTTCAAATATCCTATTATTTTGTCGTCGAATTGTATGTGGCGTAAGGGCGAAGAAAGTGATGTTTAAAGTTAGAAAGAGAAAAGTTAATAATAAAACGACAAAAAAAAAGTTTTCACAACTTTTTTCTTACTCAGAAAACGAACATTAAGTCGTCCTACTAAGAAACCTGAACATTGATAGGATGAACTGAGAAAAGACACAAAAAATTAATGGCAAAACTTAACATTGTATCGGGAGTTCTAAACCTATGCTGTTTTTTTCGACGATTTTATTATTCATTATTATTTTATTTATATTTATTGTACGAGTGAAACTTTTTACAGCGTTCAATAAAATAACTAAAGAGAAATACAGCACTCATTACAATATTGTTTGCAATTTGCAGTAAAGCAAGTTCCCCTTTTTATATTTTATTCACTGATACGTTATTCAGAACTCATATCTTAATTGATATAATAAAATTTAACATTTTATTTAGACCGTGTCAATGGTAAGGAAAAAAAAAATACTAGGGCGGCTCTCAAAATCGGAAAAAAAAAACTGGAGTAAGAAAAAGAAGCTCAGAACTCCATAATAATGGTATTACATTTAGTAAAACAATCGCTAAAGAGAAAACCACAAGATAAGACGATGACTGTATTTCCGGATGTTCTGTGATTCAAAGTTGTTGTTTATTTACGATCCAGTAATAATCTTCTTATAATATCGAAACGACTTAGCAGAGAAAGGATTATTCGTGGATCCCGCAAATTTCAGAAGGAATCCAGTCTAAATGCAATAACAAGTTCAGCTCATTGCCTAATGCGAAAATCTTAGTTTCTCGATGTGTCGGTCACGGAGAAGAGGGAACTCAAATTAACCGATTTTGGTTATTATATTTACCGAAAAAAATAATACAGCGTACTGTTGTCGCTTACTGTTCATTACCTTTTATTCATCGAAATGCATGCTCAAGATGCAGTCTCCATTGAAAATACAATTTTAGAAAAATTAAATTCCGATCAAATTTCATTAATAAACTGTAGATAATAATGTTATGATAAAGCTGTAGAGATGTCAGGTCACACATTTGGTGTTCAACAAAGAATTATGGAAAAAAATGGATAAAACATTATTTGTAAATGTTGATAACTCTTCATTAAATTCAGAAGGAGTTAATGCAGCTAAAAGATCCGGTTGTTAGAACATGTTTTGGAATAAGTGAAAGCATACACCTCTTTTCCTCCCGTTCAACATTACGATGGAAATCATTAAACTGTTAAACGTAAATCTATTTCAACTAACAATCTCTGAATTTCTGATAAAAGTTTCTACTCTTACCGCCTTTATCTGACTTTTCGAAGAAGTTTCTGTTTTCAGTGACTATCCCGATTTTTTAAAAAAAGTTTATTTTCACCGACTTTCCTTTATTTTCAGAAAAAAAGACGCTTTCGGTGACACAGAGAAATCGACTTTTAAAAAACTAAATTTTAATTAAATTTCCATAAATTTTTTTAAAGTAAATTATTTTATAAAAAATATAAGAACAGCAATTTTATATTTTTATGAAAATTAATGACAAAAAATTTTGATGAATTTACCTTTAACGTTTACTTAAGATATGCACGGTTATGAAAAGAAAAATTCAGTAACGTTGTCAAAGAATATCCCATGTCTTTCAAAAGATCTATAAAGTGCAAAGCTTCCATTCGGAGGACAGAACTTAAATAGCATTTATACTTAAAACAACAACAGCAGTCTCTCCCGGGGAAAAAAACACGAGGAATATATTTTCGTTATTTAAAAGTCGAATGAACTGTATAACTCAAACTTCACCTAATTCTTCTTTCCCTGAATAGCAAAAATTTCAAAATTTTCATCATTCTATCAGCCTCGAATAGAACCTTGTCTTACAACTCAGTCAAAGAATTTGAATAGAATTAAAGGATTCGCTTACGTTCTTTGGTCGAAGGGTCACATACAACGTATACGAAAAACGCCATTAGGTTGGCCTAAGATTCGCTTCTCCTAGATAGAGTATGACTCTTTTTCCGCATAGTTTTTGCTTAGAACTGAGAGAAAAGAATCGAACCCTAAAGGAAAACATTGTAAAGGTCTTTTTCTTTTACGGATAGAATGTGGATCCTAATATCCTAAAAGTGGAGGATTTTAAGGGTTAATATTTTTTTTTTCATTAAAACTTTCAAAAATTTCAATAAATACAAAACAGTGTTCATCGAAAATACCCCTATAGTTCGTTATATCCGATTTTATACCTTTGGAAGTTCGCTAAACCAGTATATAAGTATTAAATGTGTAGGAAATTGGACAGGGCGAAAAGGTTCGTTTGTTATAGCGAGGTCGGGCAGTATTTTCTTTGATTTATTATGAGCATTTTTCATTTCCCTCGGCTAAGCTGGAAATAAAAATTCTATCGATAACAAACTGCAAAAACTTTTCCGTCGTTTATCTTTAATGTACAACCATCAAAGAAAGGTTTCGTTGCGTGGGATTCCAAAAGGGTGGGTGGAAGTTCCGTTACACGAGCTATTTCTTTGAAGCTAAAACAAATGTTATCCGCCCTCGACTTTTGACAAACGGACCGTGGCGGAGGGAGGGATGTCCAATAAAAGATTCACCTGCTCTCCGTAACCGTGAAAATGACGTTGCGGTGGCCCCAGATGTTTCCGAATTTTGCCTTTCTATTAAACGGCTAATTAGTTGAGATTGTGGTATGTAATACCGGCGACACATTTTATAATAACCACGACCGCTGCGGAATAATGAACGATCGTTTTCTCCCCCTCGACACCTCCATGGCGCGATGAGGGGTCTAAGCTATGGCCACTAGAGGATTTCTTGATAGGAAACGGAATAGTGCTGAATAAAATATGCGGCATTACAACTCGGGGAAAAAAAGTTTGAAAAGATTTATATATCGGCCATCAGAGGGGTTTGGGAAGGATTTTTTTGTGCTCTCGCTGAGCTCAAAGTTTGCCAATCTGCTGTCGGACCTATTCCTTCTGACACAATATTTTTTGACATTATTGTTAAGCATCGCTTTCTTCTCACTTACACCACATAAAATTCAAAACAAAGATCACAAAATTTTTGTTTTTAGAATTTTCGATAGAGTGTTAAATGCTGCTATGCATTTGTCTAATTTTTATTTTCCAGTTTTCTCTCAGTTCATTCTATCAGCGTACAATTTTCTTAACGAGATGATAAACACATCTTTTTTTTTTTAACTTCATTATTAAACATTACTTTCTTCCCACTTACGCCACATAATTCATATTTAACAAAAAAAATCATAAAAATTTTAAAAAACAATCTATTTTAAGAATTTCTGATAAGAGTGTGAAATGTTGCTGTATTCGCTATATTATTTCTTTTAAAATAATAACATATGGGGATAACATTTTGTAGTAACATCCTCTTTTTTGTGTTGGCATACATTTTTTATCTTGGCTATATTTTTTCTTTGAAAATAACACGTTCAGTAACATTTGGTGGCAATTTTCTGTTTTAAAAACTGATACGGACAAGAAACTGAGATTAAATGCTGTGGTTTATGAATATAATAAATGTTAATGTAAAAAATGTAGGTACTTTCTCATTAAATATAACGCCAGAAAATGCTTTACCTGGTTGTAACGGAAGTTTTCCGCCAAAAAACGTTCTTAATAAAGTTAGTAAAAAAACATGAAGCAGTACCTTTAGGGCGGATAGTAACCACCACCCAAATCTATGATTTTCTGCCAACATTTTGGTAGTTTTTAGTAACAAGCCTTCGACCCACAAGATTGACGGCTGCGAGTTCAAAAACAGATCAGCTTTATTTCGGACGTCCTGTGCAGAATGGAAGACAGCACCAGCAAGATGTAGCTGTAGGTGTGAAAAAAGGTAGAAGTTAGAAGGAGCGATGTCGGGGCCATATTATGGGTATGGGAAGATCCCATTCGAGTCTGTACAGAGTCCAGCCGGTGAATGCAGACACCTGTGGTCTTGCATTATCTTGATGGAACATTACCTTTTTGCGCCGGAATTCAGTTCGACGCTTTTCATTGATGGCAGCGTCAGCACGGACTAGCATCTCGCTGTACATCTTACTGTCGAAGGTTTTATTCTTTTTTCAAGATACACTTTGTGGATAATACCAGGACAATCCCACCAGATACGAAGCACAATCTTTCTGTTATTCAAATTGCTTTTTGCGACGCTGCCGACGGGCTCACCGGTCGCAGACCAACCCTCTTTTCGGCCTGTGATGTTGAAGTAAATCCACTTTTTAACAAGTGACGATCCGGTCTAGAATTTTGTCTTTCCGTTGATTTCCGAGCAGATTAGTGCACACCCGAACAATTCTGGCCTTATCTACTTGAGTCAGCTCATGTGGCACCCAGCGACTGAACTTGTACATCAAGTTTATACGATGCATAGCGCGACTAATGGACTGACGTCTAACTCCTTAGCAAGCTGTGGAGTGATTGCATAGTGATCTTCTTCCACAAGTTCCCACAGGCGTGCCCACCAGAGCGCTCTGTCTCTTGAATATCATAGTCCTTATTTTTTAAAATTCGTACGAAAACTTAACAGTATCATATGATACAAGATAAAGGTGTAGACATGATTTGGTGACATTCTGTAGCTGCCTTTTTGCAGCAGAGCTAGAAGTAAATGATGTTTCTAATCTGATAACGTGATAATTCCATTTCAGACACCTTGTACTTAATGATAACTATATTTTTTTACAATTTCACAGCACAGTGTTCTAAACCAAATCTTTTTTTTTTCCAAACACCAAAAATCGTTTGACAAAATATGGTTAAACGTGCCAACACGAACTATTTGCGCAGACGATATTTACGGCGGCGGGAAACTTCCGTTAAAACCCAATATGAACAAACACGAAATGTAGTCTAATCAAAATCGAAAATGGAACCATGGCCTTTGAAAGCAAACAAAAAAATCATTGGCAGTCCCGAAGAAGCAAGAACAAAAACGTAATCACCTATTTTATTGCAATAAGAAGAAATTCTAACAGTTTAAATTCAAGAAGTTATAGTATAATACACTCGCGGTTAAAATTATTACATTTGTTACAAAATACAAAAATATTTAAAAAAAGCAGATCTTTAGAATTACCGACAGACAGTCTCGCGCGTTGGGACAAAAATATTTTATTTCGTACAGTGTGTCGCCACTGCTCGTTTTGAAATCATTGTGTTTTTTAATCAAAAATTCGTAAAGTTTAAATATTATGAAATAGATAATAAAACAAATTGAAAATTCAAGATTCGGATTTCCAAGTGCCCATATTCTGCTGGAGGACTACGTTATTTAAAATTTAATGGCTCTAGGCACCGTTGCTTTTTCACATGCGAGAAACATACATACATTCATGCAGATTCTTCATTACTTAATTCCTTTAAATATAATAGAGGATGATAATATTTGGCGGCAACAATTTGAAAAGCGATACAGCCGTTTATAATGATTCGAAGCAAAATGCCGTTTCGAGACTAATATCCCTTCTGCGCTTTTGGGCTAAAATGATTAAAAGAATGTGATGAGGCTAGCATATGACCTTCCGCCAATTCTAATATAACAAAGAGCTTTGGGTGATGTATCACTTCTGGTGGAAACAAAATCTAGTTGGTTCTTCCGGTCAATATAAGGTCTGCCATACGAAATTTTGGATTATATGTTATTAGGTATACGTCAAAACTGGTTTTCTGAATTTATACTAACATCATCCAAAGTTCGTTTCTTTATTTTTTAAATTAAAAATTATATTTTATTGGACAGTTGAATAACATGAATTGATTTACAGTTAAAGAGAATGAAGTGTTAGAAATATATCTAAAATAAATATTTTGAAACGAATACCATAATTTTACTTTTTCGGTGTTATTCCTCTTACATCAACCAATCTGAATTCATTTAGATCTGTACGCCTATCTTCGCGATATTGAAGTATCAGTCGACAATGCTCGTTTCATTTGCAACAATATGTTATTCTGATTATTGCAAAATTGTTATTTGGATTCAAGAAAAATACCACTTCCGTTTGTTCAGTTTTACGAAAGATGTTGTCAACTTTTTATATGAATGCAGAAAGCTTAAATACAGCAAACAGAAATTTATCGTTTCATAGTAGACAGACATTATTGTAAAAGTAGTAAGATGCGTTGTGGGGAGCTCAGTTCATGCTCAGTCACACTCGAATTTTTCGGACCGAAAGCATACCTTCCTTATCTATGTATGCATTGCGGTTGGCGAGAAATAAAAACGGATTCTATATCCTTTGCCTCCTCTATGGAGTTAGACAGATCTTTGATAAATTACTAAAAACTTTCATAAAAATTACGAATTTGATGTGTCATAAATTAATGCATTTTTGTTGCAATCAACCCTATTAAAAAGTGAAAAAAAGAAATTTTGTTAAGAAAACTTATTTATTGCTTTCAGATTGCTTAGTTTGTTAATCAGTAACAAACAGATTAAATTTAAAATTTAAATATGTTGAGTTTTACCAGATGGCAGCATACTGAAACGTGAAAAATAAAAGTATTTTATTTCCGACAATAGTAACATATTTCTTTTAGCTCGCTGAGTTTGCTGATTAAAAACAGAAGGTAAGTAACTTAATTTTGCAGAATGGCAACATGTAATTTAAATCGCTGAATTTTCTGATTAAATACAGAAGTGGTAACAACTGTTTTTAAATCGCAGAGTTTGTTCATTAAGTTCACAAAATAAATAAAAGTCAAATTCAAAATATCAAATTCTGTTTTGAGTTGCATGTATTATACGTAAATTGAACTTGAAAGTCGAAATAAAAAGGTAACTTCTTTGAACAGTCTTTGAAATGCTGTATCAGTTATGTGTAAAATACGCTAAAATTCTACATGAAAACATAAATTATTCCTAAATCGTAGCACCACTGCCTTTTCCCAATCATATGCAGCTGTTGAATTTAGACGGGAACAGATGTTGAATAAAAATATGCAGTGGAAATTCTACTTCTACAAATTTCAGATTTTTAATGCTGTCCGTGCGTTGAATATCAAATTATGGGTATGAAGATGTACAGATTCGCCATTCCTGTAATGGGCCATTGTATACAGTTATAAACTCTGTATGAAGTATTCATTGAATGAAAGATAAGGAATTTATCACGTGAATGCCAATGAAACAAATTTCGTTTTATCGAGTAATTACATCAGGCTCTTGAAAAAACATCCAGCGTTTAGCATATATTAGAAACCACTTTCAATTGTCGTAGGAAAATCTTTATCCCGTTTTCGATAAGCTGTACCTAACTGTTTTCACATTGTTCTCTTACCTGTGTGTGTGTGTCTTATTAAATAACGAAGAATCTATATGTTTATACTTCGCATTGTGACACCAGATTTTGAAAACACGTAGTCATTCACCTGATCATATGCACCTAAACCCGAATTTTGAATTACTTTTTTATTTATTTCATATTTTTGCCAACATAATGAAATTTTCCTTAACAAGCTCAGCAGTTAAAAGATATGTGCTCGGATTCTGCAAAGTGTTAGCCATTTTTTTTCTTTTCAAATTTAATCAGAAAACTCCGCGGTTTAAAAGGTTTGGTTTGTCTTATTTGGTTATGGCACATTACTCGAGGGCTATCTGCCTAAGGAGAGGCATGTCTTCGCGGAGAACTTTCTAAGGGAAACTGTCTTGTATATACATAAGGAATACAACGAAAACGGTTATGCAACCAGCCCGTTCGCCGGAATTCATATCCCGGAGCGAATTACTAATGTTCAGCGGTTTTACCTTTTGGCCGCTGGTCAAGGCTCAGAGATAGGGATCAGCAAGGAGTAAGTTATTTGGCTTCTAGATTTAATGAGAAATCTCCGCTATTTAAAAAAAAATTACTTTGAATTTATTTTTCTCAAATTTAATTTTCAAATTTTCAACTGGGAATTTTTCAGTCTTTTGTATTTGACCAACAAACTCAGCGATTTAAAAGAAACGTTTGCCATGACTCAAAATAAACATTTTTATCTTCTGCTTGCCAGTGTGTTGCTATTTGGCAAAGCAAAGATATTTAGTTTTTCTCTCAAATTTAATTTATCTGTTATTAATGAACAAACTAAGCGATTTCAAAACAGTAAGTGCAGTTCTCCACCTCTAGTATTGTCAACTAATAGCTTGGCTCACGATACTATATACTAGATGGATACATTTAAATCTCTCTCTCTCTCCCTATATATATATATTCTTTTTTACGATACATATTTTATGCGGCTATACATCTTTCGAAGTAAAAGAATAGTGCTCGAGTTATGTATAATTTTCTCAGGATACAGCTTTATGCGGGTTCACAGACATAATGATACCGGCACTTTTAAGCTTAAAGCTCCCTAATAAATGCTCCCTTTTTCTCTGTTGGGGCTTTGCAATAGATAGTTAAGGTTCCGCAAGTTCGTGGTCTCTAATATGTGGCTCACGGGCCGTTTAGCAATTTTATGAGGCTCGTGAAAACATTTCAGTTATGCATTTAATGCAAATCGACGTTACAGAGATTTCAAGATTTTTTTGTTAGTAAAAATCCGAGTTATGTTATTTTAATTTTCATTAAAAAACGAACATGAATAAATGCTCAAGAAAATCTATAAATGAAGCTTAATTAACTTAACAGTGTAATCTAAATCTTATTCAAAGATTTGATTAACTTATATTCGTACTTACCAAAACATAAATGAGTTTAATTAGGAACTTTTGCACTCGGAATAATCATTTTATTCGAGAATGCATTTATATGTGAACAGCTTTTTATCAGTGGCGTTGAACTACATTTACATGTTTACATTTAAAAGACGGATTCTATTACATACACTGGTGTGCAAAAATTAAGGACGAAGTCGAAAAATTAGCATATCAGCTGAACGAAGAGGCAGAGCGGACAGAAAGACCAATCAGGAGAGTAAGTAAGGTGATGTACGGTAGCACATGCGCAGATATGCAGGTAGACGTGATGGGGGAGTGTCTGAGTAGTATAAAGCATGTTGTCGGTGTACGATCAGTATTTCTTTCAAAGAGATTGCACGCCGTATAGCAGTTAAAATCACACCGAGTTGCTGCCTCAGCGAGAAATGGCGAATAATCGATCTGTTAGACGACATCTGGATGCTTTTACCCGAGGTCGAATCATTGGGAAGTTGGAGGAAGGCCGCAGTGTGACAAGTGCGGCTGCAGAGTACGGAATTGCTCACAGCATCGTTTCACGACTTTGGATACAATTTCAAACTACAGGAACAGCTATCCGGGGGTTTAGTAGTGGTCGTCTACGAGGAACCACACCCGCAGATGACCGGTATATTGTCTTACAGACCTGAAGAATCAGGCGGCAAACAACTGGAGAAATAGCTAGACACACGACACAGGCGACTAGACGACCGATATCGCGTTTTACCGTGGCCAGAAGACTGCACGGTGGCGGTCTGTTTGCACGACGCCCTGTACGGTCTGTACCTCTAACGCCTGCCCATCGGAGAAGGCGTTCTCTGTGGTGCCGGGAACACCGGAATTGGAGAGACAATGAATGGGGACGAGTACTCTTTACAGATGAGAGCAGATTCAGTTTGAGTAGCGATTCTCATCGCATGCTCAACTGTTGAGAGTGGGGAAGCCGCAATCATCCCTCGAACATCATTGAAAGGGACAGGTATGGAGCTGGCGGTGTTCTCGTTTGGGGAGGCATCATGCTTGGTAGTCGTACAGACCTTCACATCTTCGACGCAGGTTCAGTCAACGGGACCCGTTATTGTAACGAGATTCTTCTTCCATATGTGCGTCTTTTTAGAGGCGCTATGGGTCCGCAGTTCCTTTTCATGGACGACAATGCACCATGTCATCGCACAGTAGCTGCCGAACAGCTCTTAGAGAGTGAGGATATTGAACGTATGGATTGGCCGGCACGATCTCCGGATCTCAATCCCATCGAGCATGTATGGGATTTTCTAGGCAGACGCTTGGCAGCTCGTACCTTACCACCAGTAACGATTCCGGGGCTTCGATTGGCGCTGCAAGACGAATGGGCAACAATGCCTCAACAACTCATTGACACCCTCATTCCCAGCATGGGCAGACGCTGTGAAACCTGCTTAGCAGTCAGGGGAGATCATATCCCCTATTAAAGACCGGATGTTTCTTGTTGGACACCCATCACAGGAATGTTTCGGCCTTCAGTCGCATTGCGCTCCATGCTACTTTTTCAATAAAGCTTCTTTTTATCCCTCTGATTTCTCTTTTAGTAAGTGTTGCTTACATTACTCATGTCCTTAGGTATTGGGGATCTTACGGTATTAAATGTGTTGATTTGGAAAGCTTTTGTACAAAGTTATATTGAAAAAACCGTCTCGTCCTTAATTTTTGCACACCAGTGTATGTATAGAAGCTTTAATTCATTTCCCCCTGATAAGTTCCGAAGTGAAGTTTCATTTAAAGAAGATTAATTGTTATTTTTATATTTTTTATCTTGTATTTTTTTCGCTTTAGCTTTTCCTTTTTATTTTTAGACTTTATTCTACTTTGTATTCTTATATTAATTTTGATATGTTTGGATTTTGTACTAAACCTCTTTTTACACGACTGCTAATATTAATATATGTAGTTGAGGAATAGCCTTACTTTTGACTCCAATTTACTTTTAACTATAGAATCTTTAAGTATATATATATATACATGTAATAGTAAAAAAAAAGTCTGTAGTAATGATCAGAAGGAAATTTAACGTCGTAGAAGTGTTGATCTATAATGAATAGGTAATTGGAGGCGAAGGCAGATTAAATCTTCATTTTTTATTTCCGCTTGTTGCGGCCACAATCAACTTGGCACATGAAATGTGCCTATTCCGAAATAGCTCACATTTTAGATTAATTTTCAGTAAGAGAGAAGAAAGTAGCAGACAGCAGTCCAACTAGACCGAAGCGTAAAAAGACAGTGCGTTACGTTCAAGGTGAAATCCCAATTCAGACTGAGTTAGTTTTGGTTTACAATGCATTTTGATTGGACAGTTAATACTTCTGTAAAATTATTATTGGTTACTTGACTTTTAGTTCCATTTACATCATCAGAATTATGTAAGAGTCATATGGCATGGATCAATCTAGAAATGACGCAGTGCGTAGAGAGGTTATTATTTTTAGAATTGAGAAGAGAAATTTACGTTGTTAATTAATTCTTAGACATATTCTTTATTTTTCTTACATACATACACTTAAAGATTCTAAAGTTATATAGAATAAGTCTATATAGAATAGAATTCGTCTTCTTTTAAGTTTTTAAGGGTCTCGTACCTGCGGTGCAGTGACGCAGATATTGGGTCCTTGGAAGCACGTGAAACAGCTAAATTCAGTGTTTGAAGAAGTTAATATTCCCTCATTCGACTATGAAATATTAACTTCGTGACCTACCCCAGTTTAGGGATAGGAGTCAACAGAAAATAGAAAATGTTCCTTTGTATTCCTTAGTCTCTCATCTGAAAATTATTAAAGGCTACCCCTTAAAGGAAAGGTTTCTCACTTTGCAATCCCAACTGAAAAGGGGGTGTAATATCGAAATGCCGCCTTCGTCCAGGAAACGCAAGGAATTTATGACACCACATTTGGAAAGGAGAGATTTCCCGTTCAGCTTAGGGATCTTTGAATGAATTTAAGGTCAGGAAAAAAAGGGGGAAGTTTTATGCGACAGGTTAAGAACACAAAGTTTCATTCAGATGCTCAAGCATTAACCCTAAGTACAGACGTTCATTTTCTGTTACCTAAACACAGAGGAGGGGCACGCTCTGTTTATGCATTTTAAAAATATAAAATTTTAAAATAATGTATTCTTGTTATCATATAAGCATTAATACACTTTGCTTGTTATATTGAAGTACTTATTTCTTTTTAGAACTCTAAAATTAATGCATTAAAAATTAATTTTTGAAATCGCATATGAAAAAATACGGAACATTTAATCAAATAAATAATATAAACACTACTTACTTGCAAATGCGTACAAACTCAACTATTTAATAAATTTTCCTTCTACAGAATCTGGATTATATAAAATAATGCAAAAAAAGGTAATATATAAAGAATATTACAAAACTGCAGCACATTATTTTAAGCATTTTCAACACATTTTTGCAAATTCTCTCGGTACATTCATTATCGGACACTTGCAGCTGAAATATAGATAGGCAGTTTTTCTTCTCAGTCTAAGGGGACAAAGAGAGCACGTTCTACACTTTTTAAGGGTATCAGTCACATCTGGACTAGAATAGATTCCGCTGGAGATTCTAGCACTCTCTGAATGCACATTTTTATTTCTCGGTTCACAGTTGGCTTTTGAAGCCTTCATTCCATATGTGGTTTCACTAATCCTGATAATAGCTCCATCAAACAATCAGTTTTTTCCAATTTGGCCTATCTCTTATCAGGTCAGTTGCTGAAATGACTCAAGTAGTAATAAAGCCATCCCCTCTCATGCGAGAAAGTAACGTAAACGCAGAGGTGAGGTCTATATGACTGCGGCCCAATTTAAAAAATTATTTAAAAAAAATTAATGGATAGAATTTAATAAAAATTTAGGAATAATTATGTTTTATGTGAACTTGAAAGTACTAAAAAGGAGAAGAATGACTATATAACTTATAAGCAGTTTCGCAGTTCCAGAATATTGGCCCTGTCATACAGACCCCCACCTCTGTGTTTAAGGGTTAAGCGGCCAAGTATTTTAGTCAATTTCCGTCGTAAATTGCTTTTTTTCATTAAATTCATCGAAATTCCTCATTCATGGTGGGGGAATGGAATGGATGAATATTTTTACTTGAAATAATGAGTAAATCAATATTTATCGAATTTTTCATATCAAAATTTTCAAAATAAAATGCAGGTTAAGAATTCCTAAAATCCCTAATCGAGAATTAAATCTGAAGGCATAGAACTCGTAAAATGTATCTTATTTACTAAGCATATTTTAATGCTTGAGGATTTACTTTTGAATTTACTTGATTTGCTTTAGGAAAGAGTAGAGAGTTGTGGTGTTTCGTAACCTGTAAATAACGCATCTAACCAAAAATTCACACTAAGCTGTAGAAGATAATTCTGAAGATATTAAATTTGTTTTAAAAGTAATATATTAATTTCCCTTCGTTTGAAAAAGTACAATAAAATACAATTTATTTTAACAACGTGAAACATTTAAGCGTAGAATTCAGTAATGCGCAATAATTTGTACGGAATTGAATTATTATATAGTAGTACAGCACTCGAGGACTATTTACCTAAGGGCAATAACGTCTTCGTGAAGTACTTTTTAACCGTTATCTGAAATGAAACTTTACAATTTAATTTACTTTTGCTTTTAATCTACTTTCCAAAGCATTCAGTACTTTGGAAATCATCAATCTTGGTGAAATCATCAATAATAATATAATAATGATAATATAAATGGCATTACACAACTAAAAGTATATACTACTTCGTAAATTTCGATAAATTAATTACTGAAAATATTAAACATATCAATGGCCGCGTTGTCCTAATAGTTTAACACATAAAAGCACATGAAACAGCTAAATTCAGTATTTAGCTGAATTTAGCAGTTTCAGGAGCTGCATTTCAAGATCTGAAAGAACTCTAATTGCAATTTTCACTACACAAACGAATGGAATATTTCAGAAAAGAATTCTACCCCCGTTATTGCAATATTTCAATAATTTTGGAAAATTAAAAAAAATTAATGAACACGTTTTAATAGTAAATGATGCGATTTTCACACGTAAAATCCCTTTTTACATCATTCTCTTTCATTTCGGCACCCCTGCGTAACTTTTCTAAGGCATAAATAGCTTCCGTTAATATATGTTCCCCTACATTATATTTAATTTTCATATTTTTGTCATTAATAAATTAATGACTGAGATAAAAAATTGATGCGGCTTAATTTGTAAGCAATGTAAAAACTGGATCTGAGGTCATTAATTTCTGAGACATAAATAGCTTTCTAAGACGCAAATAAAAAAGATAACAATAATCATAAATACTGTTGCTCCTGTAAAAATATAATCGCTTTTCCTAACTGATTTTTGCTTTTTGATCCATCTGGGGTACAAAAAACCTATTTTTATTAAATGAAGTTTTGGGCATTTCTCTAAGAAGTACGCAAAACTTGTTCATACAACTTTATTTTTACTAATTATGAAGAAACTTTATACTTGGTTCCTAAACAAGTATTTATGTGTACCACTTTAAGAATCTATGCAACAGAGTGTGAGTACTCGTCTTCAAATATACGTTAGTGTCAATAAGCTTAACTATAAATTATTAAACATTTCTGGGACTTTGAAACTTGGAAGGGAATCGTCGTATTCTGATACAGTGGGTATTTAAATTTAGATAAATCCTCATACCATAAGTACTTTGTATTTAATTTTAAAATTTCCATTTCGTATTCCACAGCCATTTTCAAAGCTTTTTGGATACAGATCAGTAATTTTTTTGTATCTGTTTATTATCTCATCTTAAACTTGTGAAAGAGTTTCCTAAAATTATTCGAATATCCATAATTTTTACTGTTAAATATTTGATAATTATACATTAACTGAAATACATTTACAGTACAGGGGAAATGCAGAAAGATATCGCAGGTCATGCATTATGTATCATTGAAATATGACAATAATAATAATATAATTTGACTGGAAAAAAACTCCAGATGTTTCAGCGTTTTAAAAGGAAAATGAACATCTTTACAGTAAAATCTTGGATGAAAATTTTACTGTAACTCAACTTGGGAAGACATAGGAAATATTATAGTGGAGGCGGGGTCCCTCTCTTCGCTAACAGCTGCGTTGAAGTGCGAAATGCTGCTCCTGAAGTATACTCCTAATTGGCTGATGACTCAGAGCAGTAAACTGAACTAAAATTTGCTCTTATTCTAATGCCATTTCTTTAATCTACATCTAAAAAGTAAAGAAGTTTTTCTTTAAATTTCAGAATGATCTCAAATATAATTCTTCATTATAAAGGTATTTATTTGTACTATTACATAAACTAAATTCTTATCATTTAGAACTTGCTAAAAATTCACTTCAGCTAAACTTTTAATACATTTATCTGAAAATCCACACTTATCACCATTAACATTGCAAATGTCTACTATTATTAATAACGTATTGTTCTATTAACAGGAAATATTTTGATGATAAATATGAAATATAAATATATGTTTCCATGCATTAAGAAGCCTAATACAGGCTAAAAATTAAAAACAAAATTTTTTTAAACCCGTCCTGAACTATAGCTGCAGGATCGGTCAATCAATCAATCGACTCGAGAATCGAAAATCAGTTGACTTGAATGGAGCTCATTAACGTCTAAAAAACGTTTCTATTAATACGGAAGATATGAGATTTAAGTTTGAAGATATTATGAAAGAAGTTGAGTTTATTGCAAATAAATGGGGCATAGAAGCTAAATTTGAAAATAAAAGAAAAATAAAGACAAACAATTTTTTGATGAGCTATGTGAGAGTAAACGGTTTGAAAATTTCGAAATGTCTTTTAAAGTAACAGTTTTTTATGTTGTTCTCGACATTGTAAATACTCAATTAAAGTACAGAATGACTAGAATGACAAAAATCGCAACGATGTTTTCATTTTTGGAACCCAAAATTCTGTCATCATTAACAAATATGGAAACTATTAACAATGTTTCAAAAATATAGAAAACATAAAGAAGACTAATGCACTGGAAGTACAACTGTTATTATTTATAAATACTTTCAGAACGGAAATCCAAAATTTGAAATCCGTTAAGGATTTAGCTAAATTAGCAATGGTAAAATATTATCACATGACAAGCAGTTATTCGGAAGTGTGCAATTAACTTATATTGTATTTATCATTACCTGTAACCACAGCCACGAGTGAGAGGTCATTTTTCAAAATTGAAGCTAATAAAAACATATTTGATAAATACTATGATACAAGATCGGCTGTCAAACCTATCACTATTGAGCGTCGAAGCTGAGATGGCTAAGAAAATGGACTTACAAGTATTGACAAATAAGTTTGCGGAAATGAAGGTTAGTAGGCGCAAATTTTAATAAAGAACGATTTTTGTCTTTAGGATGAATTTTGGCCACCAGTGTTTTATAATTACACTTGTTGAGGGGAAGACACCATTAGAGAAGAAGAGCAGTATGAACTAAGGAAAATTAAAAGGAAACAGGAAATAAGCATTTATATTTTTTATAAAAATCATGTATTGAAATAGTTTAGTATACCAAAAAGACTTTTAAAAAGAAAAAAAATTACCATACATATTTTCTCCAAAAATTGTATGTTCAAATAGTTTTCTTTATGAAGTTTGCGATAAATACGTTTTATAGTTAACAAATGTAGCATTTACATTATAAAAGTTATTTTTTACTTGCATATTATTGCATTAAGTCATGTTCGTAAGCTGAGTAAATCACAGAGTACTATATATTAATGTAATATCTTTTCTGTACGTTTATCAAGTATCTCGTGTATCAGTTTATAATATAACCAGTTATTTATAAGTTTTCTAAATTAAGCGAAAAAACTTAGATAGGCGCAGATTTTATATAAAAATAAAAAACATATTCGTATGTAAAACCTCTTGGATTTTATACAAAAATCTCCGCAAATCTAGGCTTTCTTCCTCTTCTTAATGCCATACTTTACGTCGACATGTTCCCTTTTTTTATACAGAATTATTCATTTATTAGCAGTATGTATCTGAGTGAGAGGAGAGAAAATCTGTCTCTCGTACTGACACCCACCCACACAAAAAGTCTTAAAGAACTGATTAATGGTTCCCTCAGCACGCGCTTTTATTTTTTAAAAATTAATACAGATGTGATAAAAATCCTCATGAAAACACTGGCTCGTGGAATCCTTGATTAGTTTTAAAACTTTTCATATTTTTTTTATTATTTTTAAGCACATTAAATTTATTGCGAGAGGGGCCCAGAATTTGTTTTTGCATAGGGGCCCAAGAGTTCTAGTTACATCAATGTTTTTATTCACAGTTGAAAATGAATAATAAAAGAACACGATTGACCTATTAGAATGTACAATTCGTGATGAAGGTTATTTCCAGGAATTTCTCTCCAAGGCTTTTTGAGCAATATTAAAATCGAAACCACATCAAAGTTCAACCTGCAGTAAGAAATGAAGATTGTATTTTTACTTCTGTGTATAAAGGAAATAATGCAATCACGAAGAATTTCGGGTTTTAGGTTTCATTGGAAATATCCGTTGTGATCGTTCTGAATCCATTTTGACTGTTTCTTTGCGTGACATCTGTGCGTACAGATAGAATAAAGGACTTTTTATTCCAAAACGGACTGTAAAATGGATTTTTTTCGTGATGTCTGTATTTATGTATTGTATAATGTATGTAATCTGTTTGTATGTATCTCACATAACTAAAAAATGATTAGCCGTAGAACGTTGAAATTTTGTATAAGGGACTGCTGTAACATCTAGTTGTGCACCTTCCTTGTTTATTGCAATCAGCAATACCAAAGGCATATAGATATACACTACCCGACCTTGAAAATGCGACACCAAGGAGTAGTCAGAAAGTGAATAAACTCGGCAGATAGAGAGAGACAGCAACCAACAATAGGTGATCTTTATTCCGAATGATATGCATAATAAAGAGAAAGAACAGCATCGCCTCAATAGGTTGGTTGGTTGAAATGAAAGGGACACCCAATGATGCCTATAAGTTAAAATAGGTATTGTCCCTTTGCACTTCTATTTAGAGCTACCCCCCACTGAGCCGTGCGGCATTTATCGAAATTTGGTAATATACATAAAGTGTACATATTGTGATAAGAATGTAGCATACATAAAATTTGTGTGAACAATTTAGATATATACATATTGTAGTATAAATTTAAATTGAATGGACATTGCCTTTGCATCTTATATTGATTTTAAATTTTGATAAGTACCTAAATAAGTTTATTAGTATAAGTTGATTATTCTCGTTCTTAGCGTATACTTTTAGTTTGTAGTTCTAGTTCACGCTCAGTTCATATGTTCAAGTTTGTAGATTCATAAGTTGATAGGGTCAGTATTGCATTTTACTTTGGAAGAATTATCCAAACTGAACACAGAACTGGAACTAATTTCATAATCAACTGTTTCATCTTTGGGAATACAACAGCAAAATTATAAGCATTTAATATTCCCATATTATCTTCATTCTGTAATGCTTCTTAGGAAATGAAACTACATTCAGTAAATACTTGTTATCTGGAGTCTTCCCGGATGTCTGTCTTAGATGAACGCCTAGGAATGAACTCATTTAACATTTTCAGATCAGACGCATTTGTGTTGCCCTGAGACTTTTCTGGAATAATAAGAAGTGGTAAATGCATGGCTTCAGTACTTTGTTTATTTGTTGTTACTGATTCTTAAAGTATTAAGTCAAATCTAGATTCATCATTTGAACTGATAGTTTTGATTTCAAGTTTATTAGTTTCACTGCATTTAATGCCGTCTGCTTTATTATATGTAGCATCTACATCTTTTGTTTCCTTTAAGTAATGAAATGACAGTATCAAAATTGTTCCTTGGAGGTGTTGTTTCTGTTTCAAAACCAGCTTTATTAAATTCAGTATTGCATTTTACATTCGAAGAATTATTCAGACTGAATGTAGAACTGAAACTAATTTTATTATCAACTGTTTCGTCCTTGGGAATAACAACAGCAAAATTATAAGTAACTATTGTTGCCATATTATCTTCATTCTGTAACAGGTCTTCGGAAATGGTCGCAAATTCAGTAGTTACTCCTCTTTATCCGAGCTCTTCTTAGATGTCCATCTAGATGAACATTTAGAAATGAATTCATTTAATACTTTCAGATCAAAAGCATTTGTGACATCCTGGCACTTTTCTGGAGTTGCAAGAAATTGTGAATGCATAGACAGTTTCAGTACTTTATTTATCTATTGTTACTGATTGGTTTCAAGCTGCTCTTGCAGTGCCTCTAGGTAGTAGGCAATTTGGCTGTATAATTAGATTATATCGCTATATGCAGTTTTGGCTTTGATTTTTATTATTTCGCTTTGGTACGTGGGGCAGTTGGGTACATATGCTGAATGACTGACATTGAAATTAGTTTTATTTACATAATCTGATATTTTGCAATTAATACAGTTGGAGTTATTGGTATTGCATTCTGTAATATTATGGTCTGCTCCGCAAAAAGAACCAGTAATTCCTATATCTGCAGTTTTTAGAGGGATGTTTGAAGTTTTGACATTTGTAGCATCTTCTAGCTCCGAAAAATTGTGTTATTTTGTGTCTTCTTCATCCACTGACAAAGGTGCCTTTGTTCATTAGGATTTGGAATGCCAATGGAGTACAGTCTATTATCCATTTGATGGCTTGATTCATTTTGTCGTTCAATTTAAAGGAAGGTTTGATATCCAAACTTCTAATTTTAAAGTTTATAGTAATTAATTTTATTACTTCTTTTTTTCTAGTATTTCAAGGTAAATTGTTGATGGTACATTTTGTGTTCTTTTGGTAGGAATTTTTAAAGTAATTAAATGGTTGATTTTGTCATTATTTTCCAAACCTGAGTTGATTTTATGAATGTCTTCTTTGGAAGAACACGAGACTACTATTCCGCCTTTTTTAATATGAGTCATTTTGTTGATTTTCACTCCAATATTTCATTGGACTGTATTTTTCTAATTTCTCTTGGAGTTCTGGATTAGTCATATTTTCTTTGGGAAAAATTATTAGGATATGTAGTATTCGTAGTTCGAAGTATTCGTAGTTTTTGAAGCATCAGCACAGGATTTGTCTGTTGAATTATTTTCGTGATCAGAGTAAGTTGGTAAAGCAGACATTTTATCATAGTTAATTAGTACTTCTTTTGGCACAGTTTTTGCAGTAAGGCAGCTTTCATGATGATGCTTATTGTTTGTGGACTAGCTTGGATTCTGATTATAATCAGTTGAAAAATTTAGATCGTGAGAAGGTAAGTATATATTAAGGTGTGTTTGTGGTTGATTTTTTCTTTATGTATAGGAATTCCGTAAAATGATCGGGAATGTTTTTTATTTGCATTTGGAGCATAATTATTGTCTATGAATGGGTTTAATGATATTTTTTCATTGATTGAGCAGCTGCAAAATTCTTTATCATCTTGTGGTATATAAAAGTCTGTATTCATAACTACTTGTTTTGATGGTGGGCTGTTGATTGGAGAAGTGGATGCGTCATTTAAATATATTTGGCTTGAACCAGTTGCTGTGTCGATAAGATTTAGTCGAATCGATCACAATTTTTTAGTTATACTGATATCTAGAGCCCAGTCTTCTAGAAAGCTTACTATTATTTTGATTTTATTGAATAGATGCTTTGGAAAGTACCTTTTGTGTTTATTGTCACTTTCCAATAATTTGATACATTCATTATAGGCATCTTGTATTTTGGTTGCTCTTTCATTAGGCTGATCTGAAGTGAAAAAAGTGTCATTCTGGTCAGTGGACATTGAAGACATAGTTGATGGTGAGGGTAATTGTAATCCAGCACAGTTTTGATAGAATAGTTTGTTGAATCGGAATTATTCATAGAGGATCTTGAAATATTTTGTGACATGACCTAAAGATGATTGAGAAACTCTTATGGATTTTGTTACTTGATACTTGATAGAAATAGTTTTACAGAGTACTTATATGATATTAAAATTGTAAGAGAAAAATATTGTGTAATCATTTATATGAGGATAATATATGAAGTAAATATTATGAAATAAATTAAGGTAAGAAGATAATTTTTTTAACTATACGGAAATACAAGTTTAGATAATTACTGGCAAAAAAAGATCAATAAATCCAAATAAAATTAATATTTAATATTGTTGAAATATGCAATGTTATAATATAATGTTTATTATTTTTGATCAGGTGCTTAAGTTAAATTTATTGTAAAGGCGTTGGCATCAATAGCATTCTAAAAATTTGAAACTAAAAGATAATATTAAAAGCTCAAAGAAAACTATTATAATTAATGAAATAATTAATGATATTATATAAAAGTTAGATCAAATAATAGAAAACAATTTCTCTGCAAGATCATATAAAATAATTCTTAATATGGAACATGAGTTTTGTAAGAATTGTGAAAGATAAAATATATATATTTACAGTATCATTATATTTCAGTTAACACAATGTAATTCAATGTTATTTTAATAACTATGAAATTATTTTGAATTTTTTTTTGAATCTGTTAAATGACGTTTCAATTTATGAGAATCGTGCAATGAAACTTACATTTTTAGAAAAAGCAAAAATTCCTCTTTAAGATAAATATAAATATTAATCTCTACATATAATAAAACAAAGAGTCTGTGTGTGTGTCTTTCGTTAGTGTTGCGAGTAAGCTAATAGACCCAGGGCCACGAAATTTGGTACATAGGTGTATCTACACAAGAGCCAGTGCACCTCGAAGCGATTTTTTCGAAATTCGAATTAGAATTTTTTTTTATTTTATGTTTTGTGACCAAATCGCGTCATTTTGAGACATAATGGGCTACAGGAAAGCGAAATTTCACTCTATACATTTGAAATTTGGCATATTTGTTATAAGCAATAATAAGTCAATAATAAGTCAAATATGCTTTATGCACTTTGCTAAATTTATTTGAACCGTGCCTTCTCTGTCGCTCGTGCACAGTGAAAAAAAGGAAAAGGAAAATAGGTTACTATACATTAAGAAGTTCCCCAAGTAACTTATTCTTGACGCAAACTGAAAAAAAAAATGCGCCCAAATAAATTTTTTGAGTTTCTCTGAAAATTTCGCACCAAATTTTACAAAATTTAATATTTAGGCATAATTTGAATCGTAGAATAGAAATAGCTTATTACCCTTTCTTGGTGGCCCCTCAAAAAATTGTCCGAGTGAGCAATTGTTAATGTATACTTAAATATACTGCAGCATTATTTGTCCCAATGCCGTACGTCCGGAACGTCCCGTACTCTTCACGCAATTTTTTAGCGCCTCTTTTCTAAGAACAAAGTGTTATTGTGCCTAGGGTTTGCATTAACGATAACCGCTTAGCCGGTATTACCGGTAATTATGACTACCGAAATTAATGATAAATTTCGACAGCAAATGCCGGTAATTTCGGTCATTTTAAAAATTATTTCATTATTATTTTATAATAGAACTGGAACGTGTAAAGTATATAATTTCTTTTACTATAAACGCGGGATTCCCCTGTGTTGCTCCGCTACACTCGAGCAAGCACTAACCTTTTGTAGTTCGAGCGAGCCGGTAGACGATTTCTGACCTTTTACTTGGTATTTACAGTGGGTTTCTTTGATAGCTTGACTGTTGACATTATTTTGGAAAGTTTTTTTTTTTTTTTTGTGTGTGTGTGTCTTTACTGGAGTTACATTTCAGGCAAGTGCATTTTACACGAGTACGCACATAACCTAACTAACGCAAGAATATTTTCTACCGCATTTAATTTTTTTTACAATATTTTGATTAATAAAAAACCGTTTTTGGATAGTTGTGCATAATTAGCATGGTTAGTACAGGTGTTGCATGCAATAATTTTTCTGCGATCATATTTTAATTGCAAAAGTAAAGAAAACAGAAAACCCATTTTCTACATTTTTAAGTCAAAATAACAGTAGACATAGCACGGTAACAATTTTTTGTAAATAAACATTGGCAAAACGTATTGAAATTTATTGTCCAAAATTGTCCAAAATAGATTTAAGTGATAAAACATTAGATAAAATATTTAAAATTTATAGAAAGTTCGATTCTATACGGACACCTGTAGCTGTAATTATAGTATATATTTTTAATTTTGTCAATATAATAACAAACTGTAAGTTTAATATATAAACTTATTATAAATAAATATATATAAACTAATAAATATATAAACTGGTTATTATTAAATCGATATTTGAAAGAACTGCGCATTAAAGAATACATATTATTTTGTTTTGATTATATTAAATTATGTAGTAATGTATATGTTTATTTTTTCTTCTTTTATTTAATTAATTAAACTAATATTAAAACTTGAGGTGATACTGTTAATTGCATGTATTATTTATTATAAAAATATCGCTTGCTGGTAAATAGCGGTAATATCACAGGAAATTTTCAATTAAAAAAATATCATGCATTATATTATTTCGAAGTGTGTGTTTATAATTATATTAAATATTCTGCCTACAGTTTGCAAGAAGTCAACCAGAAGTTATAAAAATGGAGCTCAAAAGAGGAAAAAGAAGCAGAGAGCTGAAGAAGAGCTTAACAAGTTAACAAAATTAGAAAGTTTCTTAACAAAGATAGATAAGGGGCTTAATGAACGAAAAGCCTCTAGCACAATGAGTCAGTCGCGGGATATTTATCCTATTCCCGATACAGAACCTGTTACATCTAGTTGCATAGAATATACACTGGTGTCCAAAAGTTAAGCATAATTGATAATTATGTGAATAAAGAAGGAACTGTAAATCAGAATGGCGGGAAGCGTGATATGCGAGTATAAAATGGTTATAAAATAAGGAAGCAATTCAAAAGAACGATAATAATTAATTTTATTATCCAAAGTAGCAGTTTGAAAGAAAACTGAGAATAGCAAGGGTTCACACTTTAAAGAAAAAATGAAAGAAAACATTAAATAAATTACTGATGCTGCAGTTTAATAAGGCGTGTGGTCACCTCTGACAGCCAGGCACGCTGCACAGCGATTTACCATACTTGCTATGAGATGATGAATGAGTTGTAGGCTCAAACGGTTCCAAGCTCCTTGAAGAGTTCTCTTCAGTTCTGTAACGGAATTTGGTGGGTGCGAAAGGGCTGCAATTTGTCTCCCGGGCATATCCCATACATGCTTGATATAATTTAAATCAGGGGAGTTCGCAGCCCACGACATGCGCTGGATGTTTTCCGTTTCAAGGAAGTCATCAACCAGCACCGTTGGGTGACGTGGCGCATTATCATCCATGAATAGGAAGTCAGGACCGACAGCACCTCGAAACAAGCGAACATAAGGCTCAAGAACTTCGTATCTGTATCTTTGACCAGTCACAGACCACGTGTCAAAGAAATGGAGGTCTGTGCGGCCGTTCATCATGATGCCTGCCCATACTATTACTCCCCTTGATGGAAAATGATGTCTTTCCGATATATTTCTTGGCTCAAAACGTGCTCCACGTTCTCTTCATATCGTTACCCGACGAGAATCAGTACTCAGACTAAACCGGGACTCGTCACTGAACATCACATTGGCCCACTCTCCCACACTCCAATGTTGATGTTTCAAACTCCAGTTCAAACGAGCGCGTTTCTGTGCAGACGTGAGGGGAATACAAACTGCTGGTCTTCTGGCATACAGCCCAGCATGACTGAGTTTCCTGTAAACAGTTTGTCTCGAAATTCTTATTCCTGTGGCGACTGTGAGAGCCGAACCCAGTGCTCTGGCAGTACTGCCCCTCTGGCGTCGTAAAATTATTACCAAATATCGGTCTTGGCGAAGTGTTATGACTCTTGGTCGACCTGATACTGGTCGTCGGGTAACATCTCCCGTTCTTTGAAACCTCTGCCATAGTCTTAAGATCACAGACTGGTTCACATTCAGAAATCGAGACACTTCGGTTTGTGATCGTCCAGATTCCAGCATTCCAACGATTCTTCCTTTCGCAAACATCTCCAGTTGGCGTCTTTGGGACATCATTCACCTTGTTTGATGGTTAACAACGTTCTTTCGCACAGCTGTTGCCCGAAACATGTCTGAACTGCCTATGCTGCGTGAATCGGTTTCTCTGCGTTCCGACATGCGCAGGTGTTTCGCGCAGGACGTAGTCGACTGAAAAGTTTTGCATAAACCCAATGTTTCTTCTTCACTCAATTAATATCCGCAAGAAATTTGGAATAATTTTAGGAATATTTACTCCATGTTTTTCGCATTTTACAATTTATGCTTAACTTTTGGACACCAGTGTACTTTAACGAATAAAGAAACAAATATTAAGATTTATAAACCAGAGAGTAGTACAAGCACGGAGAATTCAGCATAAAAAAACAAACAGAACGATGTTGTGTTACGGGGTGATTTAAGTCAAGATGAGATTTTTATATGGATAGTAAATGTCAGAATGTCAGCACTTAACTGGCTCATTTGAAAAATCAAAGAAGCTTTTTGCAAACCAAGACAGATATTGCACAAAAAGCTTATTCTACCCTAAATGGGCTAATGGTGAAATATATTGCAGAGAAAGGTTAGTATATTCGCCAGCAACTGGGCGTGTAATACTGCTTCATGTGTAAACTTTTCAAATTCTTCTAAATCATTATCATCACATGGATTTTGTGACTGGCGCAACACCTATTTAGTTCAAAGCCATGAAAACTCTGTAGACCATAGAACAGCTTCGGTAAAGAAATGTCCGGGCGCGGTAAGATAGTTTCTTCGCAAAGCAGGTTGAGGGTTGCCATAAAATGACAAGGGAAAGCAGGGTTGCCATATTTGGCGAGAAGTCGCCCATTTGGCGATAAAATTGGCGTTATGCTAAAGACACGTGGAGAACCTTCTGGAACGAATTCTTCCTGGTTTAGTCCAGAATATTCCCGAACACAAAACTAAAAGCTATATATACCCTGCTGGTACGCGGAGAGAAATTCAGTGTGAATCAGTGCGAAATCAGTGCCTAATCTAACGAGTTGATAGTCAGGCAGTGAACGAGTGTCTCATAGTCTAGTACCGAGTTGGTCGTCGAGTGCATCGAGCGAGTCTCTTAGTGTATCGCAATTTAGTGCATCGTCGAGTTTCATCTTAGAGTGTGTTGAGCTTCGAGAGCGACTGAGCCGAGTCGGGAGCTATACTCTAGCGTATCGTCGAGTGCATCGCGAGTTCTAGCGTGGAGAGTCTCAAGAGTACGTGGAGTTCCCAGAATGATCGACAGAGTCAGAAGTTGTACTCTGGTGCTTTGCCGTGAAGCTGTCTCTATCGTTATAGCCTGATAGTCTGAAGGCTGTGTTGCTGATTGTTTCAGTTGTGTTTATAGTAGTTCTTCGACGACTGTAAAAGTGTTTTTGGAGCTGTCCTGAAAAACACCGGCCAATAAAGTGTGTTTTGATCCTTCATCAAGTGTCGTCGTCGTTATTCACTCCAAATCCACGAACCCCTTAACTTACGTAAGAAGAAAAGAGAAAAACGTAACAATATCTTACAAGAAAATTTGCCTCAACAATTGACTGCTAACTAGAAGAATAGATAAATAATAAACGGCAGTACTGAAAAGTGTTCTTGAACTAGTTGTGGCAATCATAACTATTATGGCAGATCGTGGTTTACTTTTCAGAAGAGATAAGGAAATATTTAGTTCTCCTCAAAATGGCAATTGTGAATTACTGGAACTTATAGCAAAATCTTATCGTTTTCTAGTAAGTCATACAAAACATTGGGAATAAAGGATCAGGTGTCACATCTTATATTTCTAAAATAATATGTGATAAATTTATCCAAATGATGGCACGTAAAGTAAAAGACTCAATCTTGTATGATTTAAGAACTGCAGGGTACTTCAGTTTATCTGTAGATTTCACTCCAGATCGGTCCCATATTGCTCAACTCACTGTTATTGTGAGGTATGTTTCACCAGGAGATGGGCTCCCTATTGAACGTTTTCTATCTTTCCTAGAGATGGGTAGCCGCACAGGGAAAGTATGGCTAAAATGGTGTACAACTACCTTACAAATGAGTGCAAAATAGATTTTAATTAAGCGTCGAGGCCAATCATACGATAATCCTGCCAATATGTCTGACAGATACAAGTGTCTGCAAGAAATAAAAAAATATTAAAGATTAACAAGTATGCTATGTATATTCCATGTGCTGGCCATTCCCTGAATCTTGTCGGTAAAACAGCAGTTGACTGTTGTTTAGATGTAGTAAACTTTTTTGGAATTGTGCAGGAAATATATAATTTCTTTTCATCGTCTACACATATATGGGCAGTACTGTTGTTATTCTTCAAAGGTGATTCAAAAGTTCCGAAGTCTTTGTCAAAGACTAGGTGGGAAGCACATTTAATGAACACAAGTGCAATACTTGATAACTATGATGGAATAATTTCTGCATTGCATCAGCTGCAGAAACCACAGAGAAAGGCGAAACAAGAAATCAAGCGATAGACATTTTGAATAAAACGGAGAAATTTAAATTTACGCAATGCTATATTTGTGGAGTTACTTGAATTTCACAAGACTAGTCAATCACTGCGAGACTCCCAAATTGGTCTAGATGTATGTAGGAAATTGTATGCTTATTTTGTTAAAGGTTCCAGGGATATGTTCGATCACTTTGAAGGAAAAGCCAAAAAAAATTGTCTGATGTTGATTACAAGAAAAGTAGATACAGAAGAAGGCATATCAGTGATGATGCAGGTGATGCTTTAGAGAACGTTGAGCCAAGAGACAAGTTCAGAATCAAAACATTTATACCTGTGATAGAAGCATTAGAGTCAAGTCAGGCACAGAGATCCTCACTATACAATGGTTCTGCAAAAAAGTTTTCATTCTTAAATTAGAAACTATAGAAGAGATTCGTGAAGGAGTTGGTGCTTTATGCCAAACATCCTGAAGATGTGTACATTAATCTTGTAGGAGAATTGAAGCATTTTCTTCAATATATTAGACATAGTCAAGCTTATGGTTCAGTGGAACATGACAGTCTGGCGCATCATGATCTGTATAGGGTAATATTTAACGATCGTGTCCAATCAGCATTTTCTAATGTAGAAGCAATTTTGAAATTATTTCTTAGTAAGATGATTGCAAATTGCTCTGGAGAAAGATATTTTTCTCAGCTGAAGAGGATAAAAAAAGAATTTAGAACAACAATGACTCAAGATAAATTATGTTCCCTCAGTTTCATGTCTAGAGTTTGCATTTTTAAGTTTGTTATAAATAAAAATGATTTCAAGTTACAGATTTATTATTTCATTAGCTATATACTTCTTAATTGTATTTCAGTTTACCCTTTAGGTATCCGAAAATCATATTTGGCACTAACATATAATATCTGGACTTATAAAGTGCCCTAGCTTTAGAGCCTTATCAAATCTAAATACTGCCCTGGTTACTTACTTAAGATACTGGATAGATTTACTGGGATGCATAAGTTATTGCATTTATGATATTTTATCTACTTACGATACTCCATTTAAGATATTCGATTTGTGATACTCGACTTACATTACGCTAAAAGTGCTTTACGTAGTTACTTAAGCTGAGTAGGTATGTAGGTAAATTAGTACGTAGTAATTCCTGTACACAATTATGTAAGTTGTACGGTTTCCCTTTGTTCAATTATTCAAATTTCTGTTACCTGTCCTAAACTCCTCAATTTCCCCTCGCATTTCCTGGAGTTTATTCAGAGCGTGTTTTCTCTAGGCAGCGCACGTTACGATTCTGACTTTGCTGTTACGTGGAATTGCTGATACGCCTTTTTGGCCATTTAATTAATTATCACGCCGGGTAGGTTGTCGAATCAGTCTAGTTAGCCTTAGTGCTAATCCAGCATCACTCTTTAGACCTGAATTTATTGTGTTGCGATTCTTAATTTCCATCGAAAGTTGTCGGTGCTGTTGTAAAGCGCGAAGTACATGCCCTTCTGCTCATACACTGGTTATCATAAATTAAGGAAAAATCACAAAAATCACGATTACTGAAAAGTTACATGCAAAATTTTATGAAACTTACCCACAGTATACAACACATAGCAAGGTATCAAATAACATAAAAAGAAATTACCAGACAATTATGGTATTATGGAAATTAGCACATGTATAAAATGAACAAATCAAAGGTCTGAGTTTGCTATAGGAAAAGTACCTTCAATATGGAATAGTATGATCGCCTCTAGAAGAAATACAGCACATACAGCGATATGTGATGCTTTCAATTATATGGCCTATCAGTTCCATACGAAGCGAGAGCCATTGCTCTTGCAAAGCAGTTGCAAGCGCGGCAAGGGTCTGAGGGGGGCGGATTGAGAGAAGCTAGACGTCTACCTAAAGCATCCCAAATGTACTCGATAGGATTCAAATCTGGGAATCGAGCTGGCCACTCCATGTGCATAATTGTTTCCTGTTGCAGATAATCATCTACGATCCTGTGTGGTCTTGCGTTGTCGTCCTGTAACAGGAAAGCATCGCCTATTGCTCCAGCATATGGGTGAACACATAAGCATCAAGGTTTTCATTTCTATAAACTTGAGCATTCACGGTTCCCCTTGGAAAGACATGGAGGTCTGTGCGTCCACCCAAAGAGATGCCACCCCAAACACAGACACTGCCTCTTCCGTATGCATCTCTTTCACGGATGTTTGACGGATAATATTGGATTCCAGGTTCTCTCCATGTCAAATAACGCCTACAATCGATTTCTAGACTAAACCTGGACTCATCCGTAAAGAGAACAGCCCTCCATTGATCAGGCGTCCAGTGGACATGTTGTCATGTCTCTGCAAACGGTCCCTCCTATGGAGAGACGTGAACGGCGATGCAAATGGCTGGTTGCCTCGCATACAGACCACCTTCGTGAAGCCTTCTACGCACAGTTGACATTGACACCAAAATTTCGGTGGCTGCAGCGAGAGAGGATCTAAGAAGAGTCGGAGTAGCGGTTCTATTCCTGCTTGCACATAATGTCAAATATCGGTCATCGCCGCTCGTCGTAGCAATTGGCCGTCCTTGGCTGAACCTCCTAGGTGCTGAATCTGTGGTTTGAAATTGCCTCCAAAGTCTATGAACCGCAGAAGAAATCACATTTAGCCATCTGACCACTTCTGTTTGACTTTGCCCTGCCTCTAGTCTCCCAATGTCTCTCCATCGTAGTTCTGCAGGCAAATGATGCCTGGAGGTCATTGTTACGAACTGGCTATCTCAGATTTCTGATGTCACTATCACAGTGAAATATGTGGGCTTGCTTTCAAACATGGACTTTTAAGCTCCTCGTAGATGACGTATTCCGAGTGCAGTGCCATTAATTTGCATATTGCAGTTTTACTCAGCTACTCTTACTTGGCAACATATTCAAATTTTACACGGTTTGGCTAATTTTTGATAGAGTTATCGCTATTTTTGTGATTTTGCCTTAATTTATGATAACCAGTGTAGTTTAAAATAATAAAAGGTTATTTTTACCCTTCTGTGCTGGTATTATTTCACGCCTGTGCGAGAGGTCGCCAGCTTCCTTAGTAGGATCCAGTAGAGTTTATATGGCCAAAGAGATTCTATAAAGTTAGCACGCAGTTTTGCGTAAGTGCGTATGTAAGTTACTCACTTTTGAAAGTACTTACATAAAGTACTAAAAGTAAATACTTTTGATACGATACTTTGATACGATAAATACGATACTTGACTTACCCCACTCGATTTACGAGACACGACTTGTGATACTCGACTTACGTAACACTCGATTTAAGCATCGCAAGCACTAAGTTCTTACGCAGAATTCTAAAAGTACTTACAATACTCTACTTATGACATTAGACTTTATGTAATACTCAATTTAAGTAAGGTATTCTATGTAATAAAATTACTTTTAGTAAACTGCTGCTGTAAAGGTAGTATTACTTTTAGTGTTTTACTTACTAACTTGAAGTATTAATGTAAAGTATTATTTGCGACTTACTTAAAGCACTTTACATAGCTTGAATACCACATTCGTAATACTCGACTGCATTGAGTATTTGGTACATAATATTTGAGGGATTAGTATCCTATAAAATAAGTGCGATAACAGTACGATCCATCCTAATTTAATCAATCTCGCCAAGCATAAGACCACATACTGTAATTTCAGAGGCGTTTCCATGGCAACCCCACCCATCAACCGTAGTTTAGTTGAACGTTAAAACAAGATTTTTTTCCCTCTTTCATTGTTATTACTGTTATTATTATGATAAAAAAGGAACAGCCGCAGACATCGAAACACAAACCCACACGATTCGTTTCGCTTTTGAAGGCGAGATTGACGTCGCGAAGGAACTTTGACCTCGCCGCTCGAAAACTACAGCTGTAAGCCTATTCGACGACTCACGTCGAGGTTCGAAAAAATTGATCGAAAAACATGAGCGAAACATGTGGAAATCTTGTCCAGAATTCGCAGAGAAGTAGGTGGGAGGCATTTTTCATGTGAAACATATAAAGAATTAGTAAACCTTCGATTCTTTAACGAATCGAATAAGCAAGATAGAAGAGAAACACGAAGAAGTAAACATAAAATTAAGTTAAAGTTAAATATAAAAAAATGTGTTTGGTGTAGATTCTATCAATACTCTATCAGGGCAAAAAGGTACAGGTCCCTTTTCATCACAAACAAAGAAATCTGCAGCGAAGGGAAAGCCACGGTTGTATTTATAGCCAAAAGGAGTAAATGCGAATGAAAAGTTAGTGTCACCTATCAGCAGAAATAGCAACGAAAATTTAAAAAATAAGTTAACAGAATTATAAAAGCGTTAGGAAAGACTGGATCGTAATTAAAATCATTAACTAAATGAGATGACTCTCTGTGAATGTGAAAAATTAAAAAAAAAAAAACTCCAATTCAAGAATAGAAGGAGCTTTTTGGATAACTTTTGCACACCCGAAAGACTCAAAACTGTGATTAAATTTCCAACTACGATTAGCTATCGAACCTTCATTTGTTAATTTCCTTATTTTGCAGCACTCATTTGTTAATTTCGCCTTTTCGGACATAAGATTAGTGTTCCTTGATACGAAACTTGAACGCTGTTTGGCTTGGTTGTGTGCATCAAACCACACTGACAAGATATGCTATTAAAATCCCCAAGAATTAAAGTCAGAAATGGAATCTTTGTTAATCGAGCCATGAATTGTATTAATAGGCGAGAAAATGACTTGAAAATTGAATTTCTGGAGAATCTGTGCAATTTGTGCTGACAGACGATGAAATGGAAGCACGACAAGGTTATTAATGTTATTTCTAACAGTGAAATATCTGCTTTGACGGCAATATGAAAAATGTTTTAAAGGTTTTGTCAATGACTACACGAGGGAATTCTCAGTGAATGGCAACTGATCTTATATAGTTGAGTTCATTAACAATTAGGCTCTGAAGAACAAACCTTGACAGTGCGAAATACGCAATAGTAAAAATAAGCCATTTTTTGCTTAGCCGGGAGACATATCTAATATCTTAAGACTAACATCGAAACAATTTGCAGAACGCAAATCATAAAATTAGATTATAATAATAATGCTTATGACGTGCTATGGATTATATTAGTGAAGTCTCAGAATTCACTTATTTGAATATATAAAAATTACATCTTACTTGTTTTCCAAAATATAAGTTTTTAAAACTTAGGATTCCATTTTAAATTCCTTTACAAACCGTTGCCATCCGCAGCTTCAAAATAGAGAATAATTAAACGAACATTTTGATTTTTCCAATGTTTTCAGATACTGAGTTAGTATTTTGTGTCGATAGGTCATATACATTTTAGGAACAAACGTGTTACAAGAGCAAAAAAAATGAACCAAAAATTCAGTACCTTTTTTACAACTCCAGCACTAACAGATTTTACAGGCAAAAATATCCTGAGTAAATTCAGATATCTTTATCAATTTGTATCCTAAATAAGTATGGCAACACTGAACACTCTGTAAACGTGAACATAGATCAGCTGACTGCGTCCATGACACGCATATTTTTTTCTTTGCATTTACTAATATAAGCTTATTAAATAATGAAGAATATGTTAATGTACGTATCCATTACCAATACGTTTGTATGCATGTATGTATGTGCACCACAGGTACGAACAGGTACATCTCGAAGCATAAAATCTGAATATCGAATTTGTATTTTATTTATTTTATGTGTCTATAAACTTAATGAAATTTCGATGAACAAACTCGTCGACTTAAATGCGATGTGTTGCCTTCGGCAAAGCGTAATTTATTTAATATTTTCTTGAAATTTAATTCTTTGTTTCTAATTAATGGACTAAGCGATTTCAAACCGACAAATGCAGTTCTTCATCTCTGTTATGGTTTATTACAATCTGGACCCGCTAAATGTTATGAAATACAAAAGCTGGACATTCAATATTCTGATTTAATAGGAATTTAAAATTTCTTTACTGAATATTTATTGATTTATAGTGGTCATTTAATTGTTTTTAAAATCTGTTCCATACACATGTAGTGATTAAATATGGAGATTTATCAGTGTTTTAAAATTCCTTCAATTTCATCAAATGCTTGGCCATTGACCCCCATGTCATTAGGCAATAAAATTCCTTTAATACAAACACAATAATTTAATACAGTAGGCGCCGCTTAACGTGATAGCGTTTATACAAGGCTATTTTGATAATATTAAAGGACAGGAAAAAATATCCTTCTAATCAACAATGGAATTTAATTAATTTAATATAAATACAACTAGAAACGTATAAATAAGCACTTTCACAATATTTAAACTAGGAAAATGCAATTGTTTTATAAGCTTTTCATAATGTCTTTAATGCAAAAGTCCATTTATAAACCGTTCATAATATTATTAAACTAATTACTGTTCATAAAATTATTTGACCAATGCTATATTCATAATCTTAATTCTCGGAGAACATCCTTTATTCACTGGCAAAGAACATGCAAATGTAGAACAAGGGGGGGGGGACTTTAGGTTTTCGTAGATGCTTTCAAGGAATTTTTTTTCTTCGCAAGAGCAGGGTTTGGGGGAAGTCTGCAGAAATATTTTTATTCTTGAAAAAGAGACACCTGCTTCAGTTCGTCCACGAAATGGATCAAAATCTACGCCAAACCTAAGCCTGCTTTTCTGCCTAATTTCAAATGGTTGACTAAAATCTACTTAAACCCTTATTTGACGACAACTTTTAAATTTACGACAATTGAATTTTCTATTATTTGGCAATTTTTATAATCAATTTTGACCTTACCAGGCGACTTTACTTAAGTTTTACAAACTAATTCTCTAATATTTTGAAATTAATGGAATTGTTCTTCGCAATGAAAGAAGTGTTTTCCACGTATTCTTATACAAATCGGTGGAACTTCGGCAATTCGATAAAAATATGGGAATGATTGCATTATTCGAGCTCATGTTAGCGGCGTCTACAGTATAGTGATTTAAATTTTCTATAATACAAACGTAATGATTTAAATTTACACAGTGACGCAAAGTGATTTAAAATTTTCATTTCAAGTATTGAAGGTTTAATGCAATGAGTTAACTGTCATTTTAGCTGTCATTAATGTAAATGCAGTGATTTAATATGGCTTTTTTAATAGCACTTTAAAATGTTTTTCATACAAATGAAATAATTTAATTTTGTCACTTAAGGACAAATTAAAGTTTCTTTAATACAAATACAGTAGTTTAGTATTGTGGTTAAATAATGATTGCAGTGGTTTAATATAGTGATTTGAAATTATAGTTGACATGTCATGATTTAGTGACTTAAAATTTCTTTAATACAAATGTAGTGATTTAATAGTAATTACAGTGATTTAAAATTTGTTTACTATAAACTTGGAGATTTAATAGATTGTTTAAAAATATATTTTAATACGAATGATATTTCATAAAGATTTAAAATTTGTTCTTTAATGCAAATATAAGATAAGCATTGATCAGAAATCCTACTTTCTTTCCCAGTTGTTATAATATCTGCAATTTTTAGTATTTCAGTGGCACAAAAATATAACATTCAAGGGCAGTATAATCGAATATTTATACATATATATTTTTTTTTTCAAGTTCCCGAGGAAACACACCTGCACCGAATACACGTTGTTCTCATACGCCGTACACAGGGAAATTTCCCCCCAGTTTCCTCGCCTGCCAAACTCCTTTATCTCTCTCCTTTTTGTCAAATCAAAACAAAAAGGAGTCGGGGACTCCCCCCCTCGTTGTTTTTTAATAAGCGATAAGCGCATGTCTTTTTTTGCAGATGGCGAAAAAAGAAATGGCAACAGCTGCCGTTGTCGAGCGAGATACGTGCATATTGTACGTATCGTTACGAGAAAGATGTTTTAATTGAGCGTTTTGGTAAATCAGGCAGTGTTCTTGGTTACGTAATGACCGAGATAATAGTACGGAAAGGAAAATTTTAGATGGATGGGAGTTTGCTGAGGAAAGACATTATTCTCTCTCTCTCTCTTTTTTTCTTTCTTTTCTTTTTTTTTGGGGGGGGGGTAAACTAGTGAAAATAATTCCCGATGAGCCGGGGCCTTAATACAAGATGAGCATTAATAGAAAAATTAAGTTTGTTTATTGCGAAACGGTAGGAGAATATGTCTTAAGCCATACAGCGTAAAACAGAACTAGGGTTTTCAACAACCCTTTAATCAGCTTTTTTGTCCTTGCCCTATTTTGAATTCAGAAAAAATGCTTAATATCCTTTATTTCAAAATTAAAAATGCCTTAAGTTCTTATTTCTTAGCAAACGAACTGATTTTTGTTAACTGCTGTTCAAATTGCTTGTAATTCATGATACGGCTATAGAAATCACATCGATTATTCAAACATATTTAATGTTTTCGTGACATTTTTGTCGATATTCAGCTTAGCCATTAAAATCTAGAGATGAAATAATTTTGGTATAGATATTTTCAATGTTTTGACCAATATAAGAAATAAGCTTAAATCTCGATATGACGAGGAATGTTTTGGCTTTCAAATTAATCAGTATTTGAAAAAAAAAATAGATAATGCAGAACCTCAAAGATTATTAGAGACAAATTATTTGTTTCATCGGGAATTATTTTTAGAAAACTTTGATGAAAATTCTACGTTTGGTATATCCGGTGGTTCTAAGTCTGTTAAATAATTCATTTCCAATATACAGAAATTTGTTGTTTCGAAGTTGGAAGAAGAGCTTCGAATTTTCAATAACTTCAAGAAGTTTCTGAATGTGGGTAATGGGACTCCTTTTTGATATGTGTGACCTTCTTTTCACCTTTTGAATATGGGTGACCTTTTTGATGAAGAAACCGTAAAAAAAATAGTTAAGTTAAAAAAAATTACAAGATCCAACACATCAAAGAGCAAATGGCACAGGATTTCAAAAAGAGCTAACTATAAATGTATGAATATTTGCAAAATAGTTTCAATGTGTTTTCGATTCTTGCAACATCAGCATATTGTGAAACAATTTTTATTGTCAAGTCAATTAAACGGAAAAATCAACGAAATAGGTGTGTAGTTGAATTTATAAAAAATGAATTATTTACATATTTTAATTTAAAGACAGTTCTTCAGAATTTGATGAAAAAATATAAAATGATACGCATTTTCTCGAGTTTGTCAGAAGTCTCGAGTCTGCCAAAAAACAAATGCAATTTAAAAAATTAAATGTTTACTTTAGTTTTAAAAGTTTCAAATATTAAAAAAAAATTTCCTACATTTTTGAATTACTTTTTTTTAAAAATCCAATTCTAACGACTATTCCAATAATGCACCTTTGTGTTTAATAAGTCCCTATACTCTAACTAAATTACTGAACTAAAATATTTTTTATTTGCTTTTGAAGTTCTAAAAAAATGTTCCTTCACATGAACATTAATTCCAAAAGTCTATTTCAACAATTTACAATAATGATAAAAAAAAGAAATTAATATAAATATATTTTGTAGTTTTCTTTATTGTAATTCGATAGAACTGGCAGCTTTAAACTTATTTCTACGGTAACATAAAAAAAAAAGTTGTCCGTGGCCTAGCAGCGGTACTTACAGAGGATGAACAGTAATAGGAGGCAGTCATAGTACACAGTAGGTAGTAACAGATGACAGTTACAGTTAAGCAGTAATACCAGACAGTAATTATTGTAACAGTAGTAGTCGTATGAAGCAGTAAAATAATAGTAATCCCAACAGTAAGTAATAATAGTCAGTAAATAACAATTGTAGTGGTAACACTAAGTGACAATATTAGGAATGCTATTAATATTATTATAAATATGCATAAGTAATTTTTAATATATATAAGTAATATTTGTAATAATAAGAAGTAATAATGATAGCAATAATAGTAATAATAATAGCGAGTATTATTAACCATAAGTAGTAACAGTAGTAACAATAACGTTATCAGTACTATTATTACTAGCATTACTAATAATATTAGCAATGTTACTAAGTAATGATTATAATAAGAAAGAAGAAATAATACTTGCAGGAATAATAGCAATAATAACAGAAGTAATAATATTAATAATGCTACTAAGTAATATTTGTAATAATAAGAAGTAATAATAACATTAATAGCAATAATAATAATAGTAAGTAATAATAATAATAAAAGTATTAATGATAATGACAGTAAGAATTAATATCATAATTAATTATTATTAGGAATAATAGTCTCATCTACTATTACTAGGAATAACAGTAATATTATTATTCGGAATAAAAGTAAGCAATAATAGTAGTAGTAATAATAAGCAATAATAGTAAAAACATTAATATAATCACAATTAGAATTAATATCATTATTAATTATTATTAGGAATAATAGTAAGATTATTTATTAAAAATAAAAAACAAAACTAAACTCGGCAGCACAAACAGGCCTTAGAGAGCTGTGGGCGGCAGTGGCCTGTTTCTAGACCGTGGGGCTTGGGGTGCTTGTGCATCTTTGCCTGGACAAGTGGTCAATTAGGAATAAAAATAAGCAATAATAATAAGTAATAATACTAGTAAGAGTATTAATAATAGTAAATACTATTTAATACTAATAGTAGTAATTTTAATATGTAATATTAGGAGTAATAATAAGCAATAACAGTAGTAAGAATAGCAGCATAGAAGTAGTAATAATGATATTAATAATATAAGGTAATAAAAAGTAAAAATAATAGGAACTTTATTAATAACGATAAAAAATGTTAGGAATAATAGTAAGCAGTAACAGTAATGGCAGTAAGTAATAATACTAGTAAGAGTAGTAATAATCGCGATTTTAATGATGATTGTGGTAAAAAATAGTAGTAATATTAATAATAATAGAAAGTAATATCAGTAATAATGTTAAGCAATATTAGTAAGTAATAATAGTAGTGGGCCATAATAGCAGCAGTGATGAGTAGGTCTGGTAATAGATGGCAATAATAGTAGTTGTAACAGTAAATGATGGATACATAATATAGATAGGAAATCATGATCAATGATCCTAGTGATAGGTCATTGTTTACAGCCACAACGGCGCGCACTTCAATTGTAGATAATGCGGTATATATCAGCATTGTGCAACAAAAGCCAAAATGTGCAAAAAAAAAAGTCATTAATATTCTCCGAGTTTCTGTTTTAAAAATTTTATTCTTTGACACTAGTTATCATATAGTTTGTTTCTTTTCTACTGATGTTTATTCTTCCATTCTTCCATTTCTAATGATAATTGTTTTTCCGTTATCATGTGTTGTTTTCTTGTTTGTAATCTGGATTTAATTGACGTAACCGAATGAAAGTATTGGATAGATCAAACTGCTTAAGAATGTGGATAAATTACTAATAGAATTTTCCTGTTAATTACAATAAGTATTACTTTTTTTCCTATGTTTATTAAATGTTCTGAGATTAATTGTGATTTTGATTTAACCCTTGATGTGGTCCTGATTATTGTATCCGTTAGTCAGGAGTTTGAATGTATGTAAATATGGCAACCATATCCGCTACAGAAAAATCATTTTTCACTGATTGTTAGCAAATAACATGAGCGTAGTACAAGAATGGGGGTTCTGCGCCAGCGGAGCTGTGGAGCTGAGGGCGTAGCCAATGACGTCACAGGTGCAATGTCATCACTGACATCACACCAGGGGGCGTAGCCAATGACGTCACGAGTAGAGCTGAGTTGTTTTTAGGTTGCTGGTTGAGTTGTAGTCATCCTGCTTTTCATTTAAATTTAGTTTTTCAAAATTGACAAAAGATATCAAGTGAATATTTTCTGCATCTTAATTTTGATTTTACGCTCATTTCCATTCATGAAGAAGTGAACTGTGTATTTTAGAAATTTTTTAAAGTCTGTCGTTAAATCCATTCAGTATCTCTGAAAACAATATAAGAGAAAAAATTATATAAAAGGGATTCCCTTTAATGGCAATTCATCATGTCATGAAAATGAAACAGCATGATAATTTTTTTATTTATTATTCTACCAATTTTATTTTGATACTTTTATCCTTTCTAGTTTTCCATGAACATTTAACTTACTTTTTGTATTTCCTGTTCATAATAACATGTTTGTTTCCTGAAATATTTTTTAATACTTGAGGTTTCTAATTTGTAACATTTTCATTTAAATTTTCCAGATTATTTTTTTCACAACTTTCATAATTTTCAATATAATATGAATTTTAACTCACATGCTATTTTACACTAACTTCCCATACAAGCTATTTATTTGTTACATTACTGAATTTTAGATGCAGTAACGTTATAGTTTTCAACATATTTTCAATTTCAATTTAGTTCTTGTAGTTTCCCATCATGTATAACTACTGTTTATTACATTGTTCAATTTTAAACATAATTTTTAACATTTTTATTTTTTATTAACCTTACTAGTTTTCTATACACGTGTTCATTTTAACTTATTTGTTTTAAATTCTTTTTATAAAGAATCGTTTACTTTTCATAATCTCGTTATTTTACTTTATTTTATACAAAATTTCTAATTTCTTTAACATGCTTAACAATATCTTCCTTACACCGACCAATATTATTTTTTTTCCAAATTAAGTACTATATAACTATTAATTACTTAACTTACTTTTATGATTTCCCTCATTAGTTTACATTTCACAGTTCTAGTTTAACTTTTACTGTTTTTATTTGTGTCTCATCATTCACAATTCTAATATTTTATTCCATTTTAGACATTAGCAAATTTTTACCAATTTGAATTGCTTTAATTTACTGTGTATTCAGACATTTCCGGATAATTTTCAATATATACTTGCTATGTTCTCCGATCACAATTGATTACCTACATGATTTGATTTGACTTAGTTTTACTCAGAAATTTTCATTCATAAGTTTAGAGTTTAACATCATTTATATCTAAATGTACGTATTTCTTTCCCCACATAGTTTTAAGGTCTTCAAAAGTTTCTAACATCATGTTTAGTTTTAAATCCCGGTTACTTTGAAGTGTATTTATAGTTCTCATTCCTAATTTTACAAGTCATGAAGATTCTCATCTTAAAAGGTGTAGTGAATGTTCAGACGTTTTTTCATGTTGAAAGGATTAAAAAAGACACATGAAAACTCCCAAAATTACTTTTAAATGTAAATCATGTTCAAAGATAGTTAGTGAAGATGAGCATCTAAAACAGCATGAAGCTTCTCATCTTAAAATCTGTACTGAACGCTCAGATGTTTCTTCAAGTAAGAGATATTTGAAGACACGTATGAAATCTCATGAAACTTTTTTTTAAAGGTAGTAGCTGTCCAAAACGATTTACTGATGATGATGCTTTGAAATAGTACGAAATAGCTTTAATACAAATGCAGTGACTGAATGTAGAGATTTAATAATAGTTACTTAAAATTTCCTTAACACAAACTAGTAATTTCATTAGGGATTTCAAATTTCTTTAATGCAAATGTAAGGATTTAACACAATGTTTTAGAACAAATTAAAAATATCTTTAATACACATGTAATAATTTAAAAGTTCTTTCATACAAATGTAAGGATATAATGCAGATATTCAGAAATGATTTGAAATTTACTTAATACAAATGCAGTGTCCTAAATTTCTTTGATACCAATATACAGACTTAAGACTGTGATTTAAAATTTCTTTAATGCAAATGTAGAGATTTAATGTTGCCATTTGCTATAATTTAAAATCTCATTAATACGAATATAGTAATACAATGGAGTAATTTAGAAGCGATTTAAAATATCTTTAATACAAATATAGTGATTCAATACAAATGTACGGATTTAAAATTTCTTTAATACAAGTGTAATGATTTAATATAGAGAATTAATATTTCTTTGCTACAAATATGTAGGATATTTATCCTTCAACTATAGTTAACAAACTCGGTTATTTAAAAGTAATGCGTTGCTACTGACTGAAATAAAATACTTATATCTTCCACTTACTAGCGCGTTGTCATTCGGCAAAGCGTAATATATTTAATTTTCATATTAATCTATCTGTTATTGATTAACGAACTAAACAATTTAAAAGCAACTAATGTAGTTCCTTAGAATAATTTTTCTACTTTTTATTGTGATTGATTTAAATAAAAATGCATTTAAATCGGGACATGTCTAATCAGAAGAAGTAAATTATTTTGGTACTAACTTGGCTTTTAAAAGTCACTATGCATTTTTTCATTTTAATAATTAATATTTTGGACATCTAGTTCGGCAAAAAGTTTCAGCTTCACTTTTGCCGTTATGTAAATAGTGCGTCATTTGCATTATTAGCTATGGAATGACGCAGCTCAGAAGTATTTATTATAAGCATTTCTACACTTTTAGGATACAAAGGGAAAATAACCAAATAAAAAAACGAGACTTTAGGGGATATTACGAAGTAAAATTAGGATTTTAAACTCAGAAATTAAAGAAAGAAGTGGGATTAAAATCACGTAGGAATAAAGATAATTTCATAGAAATTTAATTCACTTACTCAGTTAAGTATTTTTGCATAATTTAAATAGAAAGAAAACTGCATGTTTAGTTGACCAGTTTGTAATGAAAATTTATTAATTTATCTGTTTTAACGCGAAATTTGAAAGGTTTTTATAACGCAAATACTCATAGCTATTTTAATCTCAACAATTCTAAATAAAACACAGTAAACACAATCACTTGTTTCCAAGGAAGGGAGATCGCATCTTTTATTTCGAAAAAACGCATTGAGAATTTTCATTCAAAGTCACTAGTAAACAAAACCGAAATTTTGTAAGTTCCGAAAACCACTTCTTGAATTTTTATTAAATATTATCTTTCATATTTTTATTTACATATTTACATTACAAAGAATAATTTATTTACGATAGTAAATAAATCTTGTTTTTAACACAGTTAAGTTTTGAATAATAGAGAAAATCTATTCAATTATTTTTTATTTTATAACATTATTTGTTCGCAAGAATAAACAAAACAATTCTCGTTTTCAGTATTTTATATTTAATATTAAAAGCAATAACTTATATTGTTACGCATGCATCCGTAATAAATTGAATGCACACAGAACCTAGGATAGCTTTATAAAATTGACTTTTTTTAAAAGAAACACTATTCTAAACTATAAACTAAACAATTAAATACATGATAATTTTGAAACTTTTCACAAAGGTACTTGTTAAGTTCTCAGTATGACAGAATATAATCAGTAGTTATCACTAATCAGTGGTTGAATTATTAAGAATTCTAAATACATTTCAGTACAAAGCACATCGAAAGAGCGAAGCTAGCACGAAGTTATCTCAATACATTCAGTACAGTGTATGTGTATTATTTAGTGTACATGAATTTTGCACATGTAATTTTACAGTGTACAATAAACCAATCTAATGCAAAAAAGGATGTGGCGATGGTTTAACGCCTTTAAAACTCCAAACTTGTCAGAAAGTTCATCGAAACGAAACCATAAAATTAAGTTTATTTAAAATCAAAACGTGAATACGAAATTAAATACATGATGATAAGCCGACGTCAAATGTCGACCACGAACAAGCAGGAACAGTGAAGTATATGTACAAGTGAGTCTCTAGGGGAAAAATTCAAGTCTTTATACTCGCGCTATTACGAGTACTCACTGCTACAGTGCAGCAAACATGCATACTGTATGCAAATGTTAAACTACAGATATTCTTGTTGGAATGCAAATATTCCGCCACAAGGAGTAGGAATTAAATAACAGGAAACTAGGGAGGCAGTTATATATTTAGCTGTTTAGTAAAAGCGTAGCTTCCAACTTTATGTTCACACATTTGTAAAATACTGCATTGTTGCGTGCTCAGAGCTTCGTAATGGATTGAGTGCGCAGAGAACCGATGATAGCTTGATGAAATTGGTTTGACCAAAACGAACAGTTTTCAGTTCTGGAACTTTCTACAACAAATGCTCTTACAGCTATTCTCAATATCATATAGAGCACAATCAGTAGTAACACTTCAAGCTATGAAGAACGTTAACTACAGCGCAATGCAAAGCCCAACTAAAAGGTCCTTCTTGCAATATGAAGGTTTCGCCAAACGCGGAAGCATATAGGCGTACCATACGTCGTTACTGTGCCTCTGAGCATTCAGAGTTCCATGTCGCAACACATACAGGTGCACGCGCCCACCGAAAGATACTGCATTCCATACAAGAGCATTACCTCCTGCACAGGTGTTCCTTTCCTGCGTGTTAGACGGAAGATATGGATGAAACATCTAACGCTTTTAAAGGTAATTTTGGAACTGTGCTGTAAATAGTGATTCTTGTAAATAAATCATAAAATTAAGTTTATTTAAAATCAAAACGTGAATACGAAATTAAATACATGATGATAATTAAATACATGTTGCGAAAAATTCGGCGGTTGCGCCTGTATGTAAGCTTTCCGGCATAGCACTAGGGTTGCCATAAAATAGTGTATGGTAGGGTTGCCAGATTGGCGACTTTATCGCCCATTTGGCGACCAAATAGGCGATATCCCATGGTCCAATCGGGAAGCTTCTAGAATAACTTCCTGTCGAGATATTTCTCGAAACGTGTGGAACTTAAAGAAAAGCTATATAAACCCTTTCGTTTCTGAGAGCAGAGTTGCGAGAGTGTGATTAAGAGTGTGATTAGTTGTGAGAATTGTGAGAATAGCTGCTTACTGTGAGTGCTAAGCTACTCGAGAGTTTTGTGAACGGAAAGCGATCGAGATAGTGCTTTGCCGTGAAGCTACCTTTACAGTATAGCTTGACAGTGTATTGATGATTGTTCCACGGTGTTTATTATAAGTCTAGTGTTGCCGTGAAGCTACCTTTACAGTTACAGCCTGAAGTTGTGTGGCTGATTGTTTCAGCGTATTTATTGTAGATTTTCGACGCTTTTAATGGTAATTTTGGAACTGTGCTGTAAATAGTTATTCTTGTAAATAAATTGTGCTTTTTATTGTTCTGCATCGTGTTTTCATCGGATACTCTCAAATTCACGAACCCGTATAAACGCAACACTATGAAGAACGTTAACTACAGCGCAATGCAAAGCCCAACTAAAAGGCGATGCTCTCACCGATATCTCAATACCCCGAATTCAGCTCTGAACTAACAATAAGAAACTGATGCTCTCTCCTGTCTTATATAGTTTTTCCCTGTCCGCCGAAAAATCTCTAGTACCTTCTACTTCTCGAAATGACAGAAAGCATATGAGAGCCGGATACGGTAACAATTACGTATGTAGATTAATTACATTTTTCAATCGCATGCATAATTACCCTTATAAATGATCCGAAGGAATGTTCGGGATATATCGCCAAATTTGGCGAAAAACATTAGTCACCGTTTCATGGTGTCTCACCAATTTAGCGAGATGGTCATTTGCTCATAGACTTGCCCCTTGTAGTTTAATTTTTTGGCAGAGCACCGTCTCTTTCAAGTATTTTATATTACATTATACAAAGAATGTAACACTTTTAAACATAATCAAAATACTGTCCCCTTCCCAAGGACCGCACGACCCGGGCAGTACAATCCCTGGACAGGATGCCGTACTTACAACTAAAGAAAATCAATACACCTCTTAAACAATAGTTTCAATAAATAACATAAAGCAAATAAAAAACGCAACCAATAAATAAGCCCATAAATTTGCAAATTTATATATAAAAAGGACCATAGTCTTAAAATGTTATTTACATTATAAGCACTATGGAGACTAGAGTATGGCCATAACAAGGGGCTAGCCTGTCGTAATTAAAGACTTTAGACTCAGAATTTCATGACTTACGGATCCGAACTACGATGCCATTTGGCCTATTTAGGATTGTGTAAGGAACGTTCTAGTATAAATGTAGTGATTGAGAAAACCCTTTCTGACGAATGGGATTCCATAACCGCACCTTGTCACCTTCATTGAATAGATATCCTGCAGTTCTCGTGTCGTATCGGGTCTACATTTTCTCATCGCCAAGCTGACTCGCTTCGTTCAAAATAGTGCATCACTTCAAACCGTGCCTGAAGGTCTTTCAAGTACCTGTCAGGAGATAAAGACGCATCCGGAAGGAGACCAAATAAGACATCACAAGGCAGACGAAGGTCACGATCAAAGATCATCTGGGATGGGGAACAGCCGATAGTTTCGTGCACAGTACTGCAATAGGCCAATACCCAAGTAGCACGGCAACGTCGCAATGACGTTGAAAACTCGTCGCGGATGATGTTGCAAAAACGTTGCAATATGTCGTTCTTATGACGCCCAGATGTCCGCGAAACTCCTCTGTTTTGCAACCGCTGCAAAGATGTTTTTATTACGTCTTTGCAGATGAGATTTTTGTCTCATAGACGTCGTTATTGCATCTTTCTCGGGTTATATTTCGGTTGTGAAAGCATGAAGTTAAAATGTTGTATCACGACGTCTTAATTACGCTCAAATGTTCGCAGAATTCCATCTTTTTGCAACAGTTGTGAAAACGTCGTTATTATGTCTTTGTGTTACATATTGATTAATGCAGAAAAAATAAGCTTAATAATTAATATAGTTTTCTTCACTTATTATTCCACATATTACTAAAAAACATATTATGCAACACGTTACTATAATACTGAACAACACACTGACATAGTACAGCTGATATTACAAATAAAACACACCATATACAATGCGCGTATCAGAAAAGTAGACAATTCTGTACATGACGCTGAAATGTAACGCTAAAGGTAATCAAAAGGACACTAGACATTGGGAACAATCACAGTGAAAATTAGGAAGCTAATATATTGCAGCCGAGCTAGGATGCTGAGTTAATTCAAAACATTAAATCCAACGATACATTTCAATACATATTTACAAAGTTCTACAACCAAGCATGTCTGGTTCAAGACTACTATTATACAGTACACTTACTTATCAATATACAACATTAAACCAACTATTATACCCACACTAATAGAATACAAATTATACAACTCAATGGAATACTGTACATACACTGAAATAAGATGGCGAATACTACAATATAACAATCAATATACAATGTGCTTATCAGTAAGTTTGCTTTACGGCTACGAATACTTGTTAGAAACTGTTGCATTTTATACAGTACTAGAAACTGAAACAAAAACATTTGCACCCAACATTTCATGGACTAGCCGAAGAGTTTTACATACGTACTTACTATTTATTATACAGCACACTTTCTTGAAAACATAACACAACGCACTTACTACTTTACAGCTCAACACACTGAGACAATACGTCAATTGAAACACATAAAGTACAATACGCAAATTAGGTAAACACAATAAAATTTAAAGATCAATAATGAATAGAAGCGACACTGAAGTACAAATAGACGGCCATTGATTGTGGTAATCTGATTAAATTATTACTGTAAAAGCTTCTTTACCACATATTATGAACATAAGTAAACTTTTTTTCTTTTAATTTCAAAAATAACGATATCAATCAAAATCCATGCAATAATAAATATATAACAATATAATATGCAATATATAATATGCAAAATGGTTAATTATGCACCATCAAAATGTTAGTCTTTCTTTAATCGCAGCAATTCATTAAATGCGCAATAAACTCTATCTGAAAACGTTCCATTTGAAAAGTGTAGTATTAATAGAAGACTAACTGTAAATCCTTAACAATATAAAACTAAAAGCTAAATTATTCACAACTAAGAAGTTAAGTTTATCCATTACAAAAATTTATTTATATTGATCGTAGCAATTGTGTAAATGCACAAACTTCATCTCAAAGTTAGAGCAATGTTTTAAAAAATAAAATTTATCAAGGAAAATTTTGACGAAAAATTATTTAATAAGAGCATTTCATTGTGAAATATTCAAGTTTCAGAAAATTAAAATAAGAAACAAATTAGTTTAAAGAACTAATTTTAAACAAACAAATTAAAATTAAAACAAATTAGTTTAAAGAACTAATTTGTTTCTTATTTTGCCAAGACGCAACGGCAAATATTTTGCGGCGTATATTTGCTGCATTGTAAAGACGTCGTAAAAGTTACTACGACCACGTTACAACCTCTCGGACTAGTTGCAACGTCTTTGCTCATGTGCCGCTTGGGATAAGAACAGAGGTAAATTCTGGTCCCAGTTCTGTTGGTTTGTGCAGAAATTATCATGAATGGTTCGATTAAATCTCTGTACCATGGCGTCTGACTGTGGATAGCACTTTGGCATCACGTTTGAACATTCAGCTTTTGAATTAACCACTAGAAGAGCTCTCGAATTCTGTACAAAGTATTCATTATTCCTATGTGGCCTTCTGTCGGACTGCTATGTAATTCTTTAAGAACTCTGGGATCTATCTTAGAAGTATCAGCTACATCGGAACGCGTTTCGATCATCTGATCAGGATTTGCTGTAGAAGACTCCGTTTCGAATATGGAGTGAGTCCTAGAGAGCCCAGTATTGTTCTATCTTACGACTATAGATCGAAATGTTCTGCCAGATAGATTTCCTACTCCATTAAGTGAATTATGGGTTTAATTGTCACTGGCTTCTAACTGGTCTTTTCTGACTTTTCCAGCACTCCACTGGTCTGGGTCAGGCGATATGGAAGTTACAATGTGACGTACTACCGGATCAAGAGCTTGCTTTTCGCTTCATGAGTACGGATATATGAGCACCCATTACGGCTTCGCAATGAACTGAATGCGCACAGAACTGATGATAGCTTGATAAAATTTGTTTTTTACCGAAAGAACTTTAATCGTATACACCTTCCAGTAATTTCGAGAAATGGAAGGTATTAGAATTGCCGACAGGAGAACACTGCAGGAGACTGGGAAAGGCATCCGCTCTCAGCTTTTAGTTCAGACCTGAATTCGCGGTGATGAAAGATCTCCGTGCGAGCTTCGTCTTTATATGTGCTTTGCAAAGTGTTGTGTTTAACTTCTTAGTAGTCTGAAGTTGTAACTACTGACTGTGCTCTGTCGTACGAAGAACTGCACGAAGCCTTTCGAGGAAAATTCTAGAATTGTAAGGTAAAGTTACATATAAGGGCCGGATATGGCTGCAGTAACATATAGGAGACAATTACAATTATTCAACTACAGAACCAATTACAGCTGCACAGGGACCGCACCAAAATGTCGCCAACTGGTCGCTAAATTGATAAGTATTGGTCATTTTTCAACAAAACTTAGATCCAGAACCATCGCCAGCTTGGCAATACCTCGCCAATTTAGCGAAATAGTTTCAATGTTAACCTCAGTGTTAAATAGACTTGCCATTTCCCGGCAGAGCTTCGCTTTTTCAAGCATTTCATGTTAGATTATGCAAAAGGCACTACACTTTCACATACATAATACTATTTCAGTAAAACCTGAATGGACTAGAATATACAATGATGGCTCTAAAATACAAGGCAATACTAGGGCTGGTGTATACAGTAAACTCTTTTCCTAATGTACGCCTGTGGAACACTTCATGTCGAATTTTGATGCAGAGATCCTTGCAATCTCACTAGTTCTAGAAAACCTCAAGATATAGACCGATTGTTTCCCTAAATCAGTTAGTCTAGTCGATTCCAAAACAGTTGCTCAGGCTATAATTATAAATCATGATACAGATACTCAGATTATCTCAGAAATAAGATAAACCTTGAACTTATACAACAAAACAACAAATACAAACATTTAACAACAAATACAAAAACTAAAATTAAATACAACAAAACAATTGTTTTTAAATGAATTCCTTGACGTGTAGGTATCGAAGGTAATGAAAAGGCAGACTCATTAGTTAAGAGAGGAACACTTGAGCCACAAAACAGAAAACCACTTCCTTCAAAGTAATTTAAAAAGCCTATTTTTGAGAAATAAATGGATGCTGTTAAATCTCACCGGGCAGCAAAATCAACAGGCAAATCCTGGGCTAACATTCATCACATTTGGAAAAAGTTTTGTCAAAAACCCCGTAAAGAGACTGTGGCAAATTTCAGACTACAAACAGGCCACAATTGCATTGGCATCCGTCCACCTACTATACGCCAAATTTGTAATTCAGGCATCATAAATACAGAGCATCTTTATTCATGCCCAGAACTAGATAAAGAGTTTAAAAATGTGGTGAGATTAAGCTAACTGTACTGGAATGCCAGAACTTTCATGAACTCCTTGTAAAGACCACATCTCTTATGCTTCTTTCCTTGTTGTTAAAATTTTTAACTTTTTACTTTTGTTCCCATGTTCGTTTGTTCTGGATCTTACTTTAAATGTTAGTTCTTTTTTATTATATATCATTGTTCTTATGTGTGTTGAGCTGTTTTATATGTTTCGATTGATCTTTCCAATAAAACAATATCTAACAACATATTTCACTAAAATTATTCACATATATACAAAATTCGTAACAATATATTTATTTATTTTGTATTATTAAAGCGTAATGTATTTGCAAGAATGTATGAAACAATTTGTTTTCAGTATTTTTTATTTTGCATTAAAAAGAACTGATTTATAACATTTTTTTGTTTTCGACATATTTTTATGTTTAGAATTAATAGGAATGATATTTTAAAATTTCATTTTATAGCATGTTTGATTTGCAAGAACAATTAAAAACAATTTTTTGTTTTTAATGTTTTTATTTTCTGCATAAAACGCAAAAATTTGTAATTTTTTTCTTTTTTATAAGAATTTATTTGGGAGAATAAATAAAAAAAAAGCTGATGTGTACAAGGAAGTAATAAAAACGTTTCCTGTTTCCCGTCGCGATTTATTTGCAAGAATAAATGAAAACATATTTTGTTTTTAATAATTTTATATTTAACACTATAAGAAATAATTTATTTAAAAAATTTCTTCTTTCACAGCATGATTTATTTATTCTTCAGTTTTTTACATACAGAATTAAAATTTCTTGTTTTATAGCAAAATATGATAGAAAGAATTAAAAAACCAATATTGTTTCTTAGTATTTTTGCTCCTAGTGTTAAAAAAATAATTTTTTTTATTTGGCATTTTTGTATTTAGTATTAAAAGGAATGATTTATTGAAATACTTGTTTTGTTACATAATTTATTTCCAAGAATAAGTAAAACCAATTTTTATTTTTAGTATTTTTATGTTTAATATTAAAAAATTTTTTGTTTCATGATATCATTTATTTGCAATATAAATAAAACCAGTGTTTGTTTTAAGTATTTTTGCATTTCGTAACAAAAGGAAAAACTTATTGAAATTGTGTTTCTTTTGAATTGGATTCTTACGTTTTTCTTTCTCTTCTTAAATTTAAAATAATTTCTTTGGAAACATTAATATTTGGGAAGCTACAAAAGTAACGATTGCCAAATAACTTTAGGTATTAATAGAAGGGAAATAGTCATGTGATCAATCGTCTTACTCAATTGTGTCATTTCCAAAGTGAGGGCAGGTGCAGACCGAAGCTAGAGCAACGTGCTTGTAGCCTCATCACGATGCCATTGTCATTTTCAAATGATTTATTATAATCAAATGCAAATTTCGCTTTTCTTGCGCAGTGTCACAGGAATGGTTTGAAGTTGCATACATAAAAGCTGATTTAGCGTCACTTAATCACCAGACAAAATTTAAAAAAAAGTTAAAAGCACAAATAACGGGAATAATTTATATTATTTTTACATATACATATACACGAATTTACTTGGTTTAATATGAAATCCCATGCGTAAAATATTTCTTACGTGTGAAAAAACTTGCCACGTCCTTGTATCTTGACGAAAAATCTGCACAAAGTACGTTACGTTTCAAATAATAAATGGAAGGGAAAATAAATGGATGAAATGCGAAAAGGGAAATACAAACTGGATGCATTGAATAAAAATAAAAATAATGAAAGGAATATAATTTGCTAATAAACTACGTGCATTAGAGGAAGGGTACAATGTTGCGAATACTTTTAAAATTATCAGTACCTAGCACAAAAATGCTAGGGGAGGGGGAAATACACGAGGAAAGACTGTATTACTTTAAAATAATAATTAAATATCATACAAATATTTTTAGTCGTAATTTATGAGAATAATGTTACGATTTCGCTATATGATAATATTGAATTTTGCAGGACTCTTCTAGAACAGGAATTTTATAAGATCTTTTTATAAAATACATATATTGTTTAGCAGTTTTCACAAAAAGCTGCATAGAAGTGTTTAGCACTTCATAGACATACCCGTTAATATCAGAAAACATTTCCTAAAACAATATTTTGTTTTCAGTTAAGTATAAACTGAAACATTTGCTCACCAGTTTATGAACGGCCCCTTAATATCAAGCCTAAATTAAAAGTGAAATGTGTTGCTCATTTTTTTCTCCCAGAACCAAGCTTTTAGACTTATTTTTCTTAACGAGTTGGTTTGGTTTACTTAATTATGGCAAAGCTCTTGAGGGCTGTCTGCCTAAGGGGAAGGATATTTTTGTAACTGCCTGAGGGAAACTGACTGGTATACATGTTACACAGGCAAAAAAACCACGAAAACGTCCCTGGAGTGACTCAAATTCGGCGGGATTTGAACCCTGGACCGAATTACCAGTGTTTAGGAACTTTACTTCTCGGCCGCTAGTGGACTCTTTCATAATCAATGTTTCCTAAATATAAATATAGTACCAGCAGAACATAGTAAAAGTAAAATTTCTTTTAATTTAAATAATTTTCTCTTTTCTTTCATTATTAATTATTATCCTTATTGTTACTGTTATTATTATAAGTAGTAAAGAAAACTACTACTGCTTCTTCTGTACAGTAATTATTATTACCCACAAAAATCCTTACCCGGCCTTTATGTTCTCAACTGTTGGTCGTGGACATAGACTTCCGATTACAAAAATGTTTTGAATGAGGTTTTAAATGTTCCTGTTTTCGCATTTTTATATTAAATGAAATAAGTTTTGTGAAAGTTACGAAAAGTAACCTCTTATATGTTTTATATAGAGTAAAACGCAAAATGTGTCATTCTCATATGACAAAAACTGGCCGAGATATTTGGTATTAAAATCGGAGATCATATTATTTCAAGAATAAAATATGCTTAATGCAGAATTTCCTGAAGAAATAAAGAAATTAAAAATGAACTAACTAAATTCAAAGGAGACTTAAATTAGAACTTTATGCGCGCTCTTTATCTTCGAGAAATTTCATTAGTATCTTAAGAAATATACGTGTTTTTTTTCAAGGAATTCTATTCATATATTCCTTTCCATTAAAGGCTGATTTCACCTTTAATTTAAAACTTCCAGTATTAAAATTTTTTTAAAAAAATTTTCCTTTTTATTATTTGTAAATGAAAGATTCGAAAATCACTTTAAATTTATAATTAACAAAGGAAGGGGGAGCGAATAAAAACCAGGGCAACATTAGATTTTTTAGAATATTAAACTTCTAGGGTTCTTACTGCACAGAATCAACTTACAATTAAGTCCTCCTGACCAAGACCGGTCTAGACTGGCTAACGGGTTACCTTTTCGTCTGAAGTATTATGAGAGAGTTCTAAGAAGGTTTTAATCTCGAATTTAAACAAAAGGCACAGCTCGTGCTTACTATCAGACTCCACTTGTAGGAATTTAAATTAACATTAGTTGAAATTTCATATTTAAAGAATCATAGTCGAAGACTGCACAGACTGGTGTGTGTACTTAAAACTCAATATTTTAAAGGGGCATTTTCGTCGGCTGGCAGAACTACTAAAGCCGGAGTATTCGCTAGCAAAACTGGGTGATGGTAACGTAAACTTAGGCCTCGTTTTAAAGAGCTTTATACCTAAAAGACGAGTCCCAAAGGGTCCGGTATAGACACCTTGGGGGGGGGGAAGTCGATAGCGGAATATGCTCTGGCAATAAAACAGCATATCCAAGATTCCATTGATTATCAAAAAATTATTCATAAAATTGGTAACTAATTTTATTTTGATATAGTAGCAAGAAAGAAATCATATAGAATGAATGCAAGGGGAAAATGCAAAAAGATTTTTAATACATTTTAAAAGTCAATAATATATTTTAAATATATATATTTTCATGCAACATAAAAAAGTATGAAACTACTGAACTGCGACTTATCTGATCTTGATATTCTGAAACAAGGAAAGCTGATTGCATTAAAAAAAGGTCTTATTCAAAATGCATAACCTTTTGGAATTCGAAAGTCCTTCGAGAGAAATATCCCAGAACAAGCAAAAGTTGTTACCAAATCAGCATTACTGATTGTTCCCCTTTCCTATTCAGATGAAGCAGTCAGTATTTACTACAGAAATCAAGAAACAGGTTGAATATTTTGGAACGAGTGTATTTAGGAATTAAGTTAAGCAATTTTGTGCCAAATATTAAGAAAAATTGCTTCAATATATCAAAAAAGCACCCATTACATTCAATAAATTGAATAGGCAATTTGAACCTGTGATTTTTGTTTCCGAAAATTTGTTTATATTTGTAAAATAAAAAATAAGAAAACAAACAAATAATAAAATATAAATCTAATAAACCACCTTTTTTTTTTCAAAAACTTTTGGTCCTTGTTCTTAGCGTAATTGTTATCTTGAAGTTGCTTGTGCACAATTATTTGTATTATGATTTTGATGTATATTGTATATTATAGAGAAATTGCAAGGGTCGACGCAAGAAAAGGTTTAGGAAATCATCATCTAAAACATTCAAAACCCTCGACTTAAATACTCTACAACTAAATTTGTATCCTGATGAAAGCTAAGGAAAGAAGTAGTCATAGTTAAATCATTAAAGGTAGTTAATTAACATAAAACCATATGTTCTTGTCATCGCAAATTTCAAAAAGGAATTCTTGGAAGCAGAAAATTTTATTGCCGGTTATCGGCGGATGATTATTTAAAAAACATTATTATTCACAATACATATTTGAATTATACCTTTTTAGAAGTCTATTCTTTTTTTCTTTTTGCTTTTGCTAGTTTTAAGAGGCATTCTTTAAATAAAGATATCGCATTGATGTTTATTGACAAATAACTAGTTAAAAGTTTCATTATTCTCACTATAATTGAACGAGAACTGCAAACTCTTGTCTTTCCCAGTTTGAAAAAAGTCACTCTTTAAAGATCAGTATAGTACTGCCGTTATTGGTGACGTTTATTTTAAAAGTTTTGTTATTCCCTCATATATATTGTAGTTATATCTTTGGAATTCTAATTTTCCATCCTTACGAATTTAAAAAATGCATTCTTTAAAAAATAATACGTTATTGGAGTTTATTGGCGGATGATTAATTAAAAGTTCTATTATCCGGCACATGCATTGCAATTACAGCGTTAGAACTCTAAATTCTCGTCGTTGCCAGTTTCAGAAAGACATTCCTTAAGGCATATATAATATTGCCTCTTTCTGATAAACGATTAGTTAACAGTTTTATTATTTCCCCATGTATATTATAATTATTATCTTTAGAACTCTCGGTGCTTGTTGTTGCCAGTTTCAAAAAAACTTTATTTGCGATATATATACATATATATAATGTCACATGATAAGATTGTAGAGACATTAGGTTAATACGAAGCAGGAGACATGAAAAATAAGCAAAGCCTTCGCCGGGAATCGAACCACGGACCTCTCGGTTACGCGTCGAGCATGCAGACCACTACACCACGAAGGCATGCGAGGAAGGCGGGAGAAATACCTTATATACTCCCCTTTTTAAAGGGCGACTGGGGTTTTGGGGACCCAATCGCCAAATCGCGGTGGTGGAGAATCATCATCCACCACCTTTTTTAGAGCATACGAAGGTTATCTGCTTACGGGGAGTGTTGCCTTGGTGAAGGATTTTCTGAGTGAACCAGACTGGTATTCACTTTATATGCAATGAAACCCCGGCCTCCAAGCATGTTGCAAGTCCGTTCGACTGGGACCGAACCCTGGTCAAACTCCCAGTATTCAGCGATAAGTAATATACATACAATCATATATGCATGCGTACACATGCTTCACTATTTAATACCAAAAATTATCGAAATGGAAAAATATTTTGGACTGACTTTGCTACATAAAATTCTCAAACGAGGGAAAATTTTGAATGCAAATTTATTAAACGAGTATTTTTTTTCCTCTCTATAAACGTTTGAAACTTGAACTGCTATTCTTCTGTTCTTGTGCATTGAATCATGGATAATTTTTGCTAACAAAACCGTTCAAAATTATTACCACATAATCACGAAGAGAACACGATCACCAATTGCAGATGGTTTAAAAATCCCACCTCTTGGGCGATGTTGCCAAAAAAAATTAATTTCTCAATCTTTTTAGTCAGTGTTCCCAATTCAATTATATCCTCGTCTGAGGAGAACATGAAAGAGAGGCACGCAGCCGTTCTTGCTCCAAGAGTTGAGTGAGCTGTCTGCCGCTGATCCCCAAGCAGCTGCGCAGACGACAAGGGGTTCCCCTTTCATAAGACATCGATTTCAAGGTCAATTCTTTCCTGCCCAAAACCTGAACGAAAATTCTAAAGCACATAAACAAACATTTTTTAGTTACACAGCTTGAAGGGCTCGCTGGAAGGGATTAGAATGAGTATCACCTTTCTAGACATATGCGA
>KK120252.1:99616-123364 GCA_000611955.2 Stegodyphus mimosarum | reverse complement strand
AATGCCATTCACATGGAATAAAGACGTCTTCATAAGTCAAGATTAAACCACCCATATGCCCAGGTAGTTGACCCAAACAAAAATAGTAGTCTATAGTTTTGAGGTCCTTTGAGTAATGTTTTGCAAACAGTTACCGTTTTCGAGGCATTTAGAAAACTCAGGTATGCATTTTAAGTGGAAGATAAAAATATTTTATTTCATGCAGTAGCAACACATTTCTTTTAAATCACTGGTTTTCTGATTAAATTTTGGAACAAAGGTCTTCCGCTCTGTCGAATGGTTTTTAGTCTCAAACCTCAATTTTCGGCTCGCTATATTATTTTTAAAAAAATAATATAGCGAGTATTAAGAAAATGTATGGCAACACAAATAAAATGGTATTGCCATATATTATTTTTTAAGTAATAATATAACGAATACAAAAAAAATAAATAAATAAAATAAAAGGATGTTGGCACGAAATTTAATAACAAAAGATATTTAATTTTGATTTGAAATTAAATTTTAAAAGCAGTAAATGAGATTTTTTATTTCTCTTAGCCAACAGGTCGTTTAGAAGACAAGGACACTTAGCCGACAGGACATTTAGCCGACACGAATAGTTAGCCGACAGGACATTTAGCAGACAAGGACACTTAGCCGACTCAAAGAGTTAACCATCTGGACATTTAGTTACGGGGCACTTAATTGTCAACACATTTAGTCAACAGGACAATAAGCCGACAGTGACGTTTAGCTGACACGTACCCATTAATTATTTAAGCTTACTATCAATTACAAAATTTCTCGACTTCTCCGTCAGTTCAATATTTAAGTTATTTTTTTCACCTATCAGTAAAATTCATTTTTCTATTCTTAAAGATCTCATATGTGCTTTGAATTCTTGTGTAATTTAGTATTGTTTAATATGTATCGTGCTGTTTGGTGTGTATTAGGCAAATTGAAAAAGCGTTAACATTTCTCATCAGGGAATAGGATTTAATTTTCTAAAGGAAAAAAGAATTTGTCACTTACGGCACGACGGTCACTTAGTTATATTTTAGTATGGGATCTGCAAAAATTGTCCGTAAAGCTTCTTCATTTAATCATCTGGGTTCCTTTGAACACTTTCACATCATTAATAATTTTTCTTGTTGACATAATGCTATCAATTTTCCAATCTGGCTTTTCCTAATGCTTTTAAATTTATAGGAAATTAAAAGCGCGTTCCCTTAACATTTTATTGACCATGCCTCTTGCTTAAAATACTTACTTAGGTTAATGTTTATAACCGTAAACTGTTGCATAATGTTTAATTTAGAAGTAAAATATTCTTTAAGGTTTTGTTTTATTCAGAACTGAATACCTTTCCCCAAAAACTACATTTTTCACTCTTCATATTTCGAAAACGTTGCTGATATGCAACTTCATTCTTATTTTCTAACCGCGCCTACTAAATGATTTGGATCGTATTGAGGTCGCACGGAAACCTTTTGAGTATGATTTACCGGAATTGGATGGTGCATATTTTAGTACACTGTAAAAATATACATAGAATTTCTCCTTTCCTAATTAATTTGTATATAATATTATGTACTCTGTTTTGAAACTCGTGATGTATAATTTTCGATATAATATGTTATATCAATGTTTTTCTTATATAATGTAACTTTTCTCGATATCTGTTAAAAATTAATAAATTTTCGTTTCATTTTTCATAAATTTTATTTATTTTTATTTTTTTATTATTTCTTTTCCTCGGTTTTTGGTTTAGCTGCATGATAATGGAAAAATTGTTGGTGCTCGTTTTCCTGAATACCTGAGGGCATTTTTGTGGTGACCCCTTTCCTTGATTCCCAAGCACGTGCATATATTGCTTAATGGTTAACCACCCAGCCTCATGTGCATTTATGTATATTCAGACTAGATGTAACAATTTACCACGCCTAACAGATTTTATAAAGTATTCGTTTACAATAACGATAAAAGCTGGCTCCAGTTTAACATTCAAATGAAATACACAATCACATACATCTTTTTAACTCCACCAAATGTAATGTCACTTCTTTTCCAATACTTTCGTTGTTTGTTTCTCAGTCTATTGTCCTCGGACTACAAATGGCCCTTTTAGGTTCTTAAAAGGGATTTTCAAAAGTAAATTTCGAACTAACGTTGTATACCACTGTGTAGCTGAAAATCTGAGATTCTGGAAACTACACATGTCAGTTTTAGACTCTTAAATATAAAAAATACTCTATAATGAAAAAAAAGCCCCAAGGCACGTGGCGTATAAAAATTCCGGGTGTGGGAAAATAAGGAGAAGCTTCAAGCACCGGAGCGGGAGTGAGATTTTTATCATTGTTTTCCTTTTCAACAGCACAGTCCATGGGCACGGCGGCAAAGCCCGCTACGCGGAGCCCTTACCTAGATTGATAAATATACGATGCCTAACGTGTAAATAGCATTCTGAGGGTGTAAATAGAATTTCAGAAAAAAAGTAGTTCCAGCGTGGAACTGACAGATGAAGGAAATTTCATTAGTGGAAGGAGCGAAGCCACTTTGAGCAAAGTAGTGATGGAATGTGAAAGAATTGGATCTGAAAACATTGGGAAGAGCAAGACTCATTGTCGGCTTAATATCCTCTCGGCTAACTGTGTCAGCAAAATGTCGTGTCGGCTAAATGTCCTTGTCGGCTAAATGTCTTGTCGGCTAACTGTCCGTGTCGGCTAAATGTCCTGTCCGCTAAGTGTCCTTGTAGGCTAAATGTCCTGTCGGCTAAGTATCCTTGTGGGCTAAATGTCTTGTCGGCTAACTGTCCGTCTCGGCTAAGTGTCCATGTCGGCTAAGTGTCCATGTTGGCTAAGTGTCCGTGTCGGCTAACTGGTGTCGGTTAAGTGTCTCGTCGGCCAAGTGGTTGTCGGTTAAGTGTCCGGGGTTGGTTATTTGAAAAGAGAAAAGGGCAGCAAAAGTGATTCAACACACTAACGTCAAATTCGAGAATAATAGCCATTCTGGGCTAAAAAATTGTATTGAAATACTTAATCAATAGCTCTAAAGATACACTACATTCAAAAGCTTTGTGATTTTTCTATTGAAACGTATGTAACAGAGAAGAAAGTGAAGTTTAATAATAAAATTAAAAAGTTGTGTCAGTAGGAGTAAGTCCAAGAGCAGGTAGATAAAATTGCAACTTCAACAGGAGCATAAAAAATGCGATGTGTGAATCCTTTCACATTTTCTTCTCCCCCCCCCGTAATAAGTGACTCTGACTGCCGTACCGAAAATCCGGGTATGAAACCCGGAGAAGGTATGGATGTAAATTGTCTGTACTTTCATAGAAGTCAACGGTATGCCTCGATAATAAAGAGACCACTACTTCTTCGGCGAATCAACCCATTGAAAAGATTAAATATTCTTTAGTCAGATAGCTGAAGGCAGTTTTTACGATTGTCATTTATTAATCATCAATCTACACTCGCGTTCAAAATTATCTTTGCGTGCATGAAACTATGGATTCCTCAGAAACCGTAAACTATAATTTTATGAATTTGTGTGGAATGATACATAACATCATAACACATAAATAAAAAGAAAAAAAATAAGAGCACTGCATATGGTATAAAAATGTAACATGGAACAATAAAATGATAATAATATATTACAAGGACGTTTTCAAGGAGAGTACAAGGAAAAAATAATACCTCAGAAAAAAATTAAGCGTTATGAATTTAATGTGGAATGTGATCTCTCCTGAATTTTATTCACTTATCACAATGTATTATCGTGCTAGCAATAAAGTTGTTAACTTCAGGGAATTCCGTTTAACTCCCCCGGCAATGCGGTCTTAGGGATGTATACATCTCTAGAAGGAGGATATCTCCGCGCAACTGCTTTTCCAAGGCAGTCCCATGAGTTCTCTGTCGGGTTAAGATAAGAAGGTTTTGCTGGCTTCAGTATTCGCCTAATATCTTCGTATAGTATTATATTGTATAGTTATTTGAGTGTTTTTGAAAGCAGGAGAGATGAAAAATGAGCAATGCCCTCTTCGGGGCTCCAACCACGGACCTCTCGAATACGCATCGAGCATGATGACGACTACACCACGAAGGCATGTGAAAAGGACGGGAGAAATACCTTATATCTTCACATAAAGTGCCAAGGCCTCATCTCGATATCTCTGGGCTGTTACAGATTCGTTGTTGAAACACTGTGGGATAATTCATTATTCCCCACCATACTATTGCACCTATATTACCGAAATATTCACGTCCCATAATATTTGAAGGAAGACTTCGTGTTTCAGATGTAAACATGTTTAGAATCAGATGTTAAACTAAACGTCGACTTACCAACAAAGAGAAGAGGGACCATTTTACCCTCTGGTTCTGATGTTCTTTCCACCAAGTAAAGCAATCCTTTTTTTGTTGTGCAGACACTGAAACGCATATCGTTGGTTTTCTGACATAAAGGCCCTTTTCATTACGCCTTCTGCATACAGTTTGCTATGCTGAAACAGTTCAAGTGGCGGCTGCAAGCTCTGCGTTGAACTGCTGAACAGCAGACTTTTTATTACGACGGAAAGTTATCGCCTTTCATAGCGTAGAGACTATCTCTCTTGAAATATTCACACATTTCATTGTTTCTATAATTGTCTGCCCAGCTTCTGATTCGCCACTTCACAGATTCTTCCAAATGATACTTCGGTGCCTTGCAAACCGTTTTACACGGAGTCCTTACACGCTGAAATTAAGTGCTATGTTGCAAAAATTCACTCAAATATTAACCTTGCGCAAAGCGTTCGATTCACCACCAGATGATGTAACGCCTTGACTTGCACATCAGAAACCACTTGATGATTTTTGATTGGATAATGCTAATCAAGTTTGTTTTTCACACACCTGCAAAAATGAATTACATCTATTGGATATTTCATGGCATGTTATTATTCTCGGATTTGTAAAGATAAATTTGGACATGTGTGTACAGCAATATCAGAAAATACAATTTTAAGCATAGACCCACCTGTTTTTCACTGTTCACTGTTAATATGTTTAATCATTCCACTAATTCTTTAATTACGTTAATATTTTAATTCCCTACATTCTTCTGCTTCATTTAATTCTTTGGCTCCATTAGTTCTTTACTTTCATAGAATCTTTCTGCTTCCATTTATTTTTTAATTCTACTAATTCTTCTATTTTCCCTTAATTCTTTTGATTTTCGTTAATTTTTTCAGTTCATATTAAATGTCTACTGTGTTATCCAGTACAGTCTAAATAATGCCGTTAAAAGTAATGCCACATAATTCTTGCTGACTGTAACGTTGACCCATTCTTGTGAAACCAGCAAGTAATGTGTTTCTTTAATACCATATGATTAGCAAAAATTCAGTTGTGTGCCTTTACTTTTCCACTTTCTTTATATTCTACACTAGTTGAATAACAATGCCCATAACAGATGTAAAGGAGGAAAATGATATATTAGATTTCTCCTCTCTTTCCCAGCATCCTTCGCGAAGTGACTGAATGTTTCGGTATTTTCTTAATTACAGTGTCTCTCTAATGGGCTGTTAAACGCTGGACGATTATGGGGAACTATTAGTGAGGTGTTGACGGACTTATTGATGACTGTCCCTTTTTACAACAACCAGTCTAGAGGTCAAAAGTGTATTCGATTATTGCAAATATTTCATGCATTATTCAAGCTATCCCTTTTGTTGAAAAATCGTTGCACATGAATGGCAATAGAGCGAAAACAAAAATGTAGCATTTATCTTAATAGAAGGTATTAAAACAAGGTTAAAAGCTAACGAAGGATCAGACTGATTTTTGTACTATAATCACTTTTCGTAGTTTTTCCGTCTTTGATAGCATTTTTCTCTCCGCTTAAATTTTGGTTTGACTTCAATGTATTTAATTCCTTATTCGTCCTGTGTATTTAATTATTTGCTTATTCAGTGTATCTTTTAATTATTATTGCATCGAAATATTGCTTATACCATTTCTGTTATTAAATGATGAAGGATCTGTGCCTATCTAAATGGATCTGTATGTTCCTTGAGTTGTGGAAAAACAGCGCCACGTGATTTTGGGGACTCCACCCGGACATATGAATCTAGATACCCAAAATTTGAACTCTAAAATTTTTTTAAAAATCTGTTATTCGCTATATGCGAAAGACAAAATTTTGATTAATAAGCTCAACGATTTAAAAGCGAGGTGCTGCAAGTACTCGGAAAAAAAAATAAATTCCGTGCCCCGTGATTTGCTATTGGGCAAAGCATAAGGCATATAATGTTTTTTTCAGAACTAAGGGATTTTAAAGCAATAAACTTATTTCTACGTCTTTCGTTATCACTCCAATACTTGTTCGTGCGTTTGAATATGTTCATTCGAATCAAAAACACGTATTGTTGCTCGAATTTGCTCGTTCTAATCAAGGATACAAATGTTTGTTCGAGTATGTTCGTCCCATTCAAAAACCACCAATAAATGGTGGAACGTTGAGCTGAAATATTTTACAGTGCAGGGAAATTAAACTAGTTGAATTTATTAAAATCCTTATATACTTTTCTTTTCTGTGAGAACTATCTTAAACAACTAGTATATACACATATAAAATTCCTAGAAATTGAAATAAATGGCGTAATTTTAAGAATTTATATGTATTTTGAAACTCATGAAATAAGGAAATTTTGAAATAAGAATTTGGCTTTTTAAAAACTAAAAGGAATTCTAAAATTATTTTCTTCTGCCTGGCACGTGGAATTTTGTTCGTGTGGACAATAATGGACAATCATCATTGGGGATTTTTGGCAAGTTTTTGATTTTATGGGCTTTGTTTATGCGGGTGTTTAATATGTAGATAATGTGGGAGGTTCGTTTAAAGATTTTTATTTTTTTCCCGTCTGGCTTTCGTCGTATCAACTTTTATCCGCTTACCTCTTTTGCTATATCCGTACCTTTCAAAAGATTTAAGGTTATTTAAATTAACACTTTGTTTCGCTAAATCTTTCACGCGTCTGCTTTTCATCATTTCCACCGTAATATGCAGATTAAGAAAATTTATGTAGCAAGTAAGAATCTAAGTTAAGGGAGACAATACTGGCAGTTTAGACCAGGACCTGATTTACAGAATAGGAGGCCTGTTTTCTTCCCCCCCATTACCTTTTGCAACGCAGAAAGCGCCTCATTTTTCATGTAAAGTGCATTTCATGAAATAATCTTGCAATCAGTGGTTTTCATTTGAAGTTATTTTTTAAAAAATGCAATTCATCATTAAATACATATATGATAATTCTGCACATAACGTGATTAGAAGATAGCTTCGTAGATATATAAGATGTTATAACGGAGAAGAAAAGCTTTCAAACGTGCCTGTTGATTCAACATAGTTTTATTTCGCAATTTTATTTCGTAATAAGACAAGCCTTGATAAGCATGAACTAGTTCACACATTATGACTACGGGTGCGCTATGCACCACACAATTCTACACCTGTAACATCTTCAGACACTGGACTACAGAAGCAAATGATGTATGTTGGCAGCAGCAAACGAAGGGGAAAAAAAGAGCTGCGCATTTAGTAGCAGCGATATTTATAGACTTGGTTTTTGTTGAAATTTTGGTCTCGGATTGGATAAGAGTTATGGCATTGCAGGAGGATTATATGAGCAAGCATGAAAAGAAATAATTCAGAAAGGCGCACTCATGAAATTTATTATAAACAATATTATAAACAATTTCTACTTTCAAGAAATAAAGGGAACGTAGCCAAATTAAAATGACATTAACAGAACTATTGCTAAATCAAAATGAATAATCTTCTTTCATATTTTATAGTTTACACATATATAGCTATAAAAACACTAAATTAATTTTTAAAATGTATAGTTGCAGTTTAGTTATTTATTATATTAGTGACTTTTTATGTATTTTTTCCGCTTTCGAATTGGTGCTTTTCAATGTGAAATCATTTCACAAAAATGGGAATGACGAACGGGTTCCACGAAATAGCTCACGTATTCGTACGGTTCGCGCAAGGATGGACCTTCATAAGGTTGAGTTGCTGTGTCTGGCCTTCGTAAGACTTCCAGAAACCTTACGCAAATCGGCCGCTGTTTGAAAAAAAAAAGAAACTTTTTAGAGGTTTATTTTAATTTCCTAACTGTTACTTTTGTTTTTAACATGATTTCCTTTACTTCCTCATTTCCCACCTATGATTCGCTTCAGAATGAGTTTTCAGGATCGCGTTTTATGTAAATGAAGTAGAAACCACTATGTATTTTGAAGGCTCTGCCACTTCAGTAGAAGAGCTTAGAAGTTCTTAGTACAGCGTGTTCTGCCTTCTGGCCATGTCTTTGCTTTAAATCTAATCTTACAACTTTTCGGCTGCAGTGTTACATGCTTGTTAATATGCTCCGGTGATCTCTAATAACATTAGATTAGTTTCTTGTGTTTCGTCTTAAGAGGGCCATGTATTAAATATGATGAGTTAAATAAAAGGGTAATTTACCTCCTTTGGACTTTTACTGAAGCATTAGAACTGAGCGATTATTTGCTACAAAGTTCTTAAGGATTTTAGCTGCCAAAGACTAGAAATTTAGCTAGAACATTAGAGCTTTTATAAGATAGCCGCGGCATAAAAGTGCCTATACTTCTGCGAAGATTACTTTTGTAGTAATTACTTTTGTAGTAATCTTCGCAGAGGTATAAGCGCTTTTATTGACACTTTCAGGAGAAATTCATACCAAAGTTTGCCTGGGTGCCGACACCTTTAAATGGAATTTTATTTTGCTTAATTAACTGGAATAGCAAACTGCTAGCGGTGTTACGTTAGAAAGGTTCCAGAAGTTTTATGAAGACGCTTATTTTTTAAGTTAGAAACCGATCTCCATAAGGGTGCGGGCACTTTCATGTCTGTCTCTTTCACAAAACATCTTTACGAAGTTTGCTTATTTGCAAGTTAGAAAGTGATCTGCATAACTCTTGCCTGGAATAGCTTAGTATGTTGCCCGTCCTAAAAGTGCTGGCACACCTTTTTTGCATGTCGCCCACTATTCAAAAGGACAGGAGCCTTCTAAGGCTTCCCAGTATAAAGGTGGGCACATTCATATGAGGATCAGGTTTTTTAACTTGCAAAAAGCAGTCTTATTGAGAGTGCAGGCAACTTTGTGAGGAAATCTTATGCAAATCAGTTTGTATTCCCGAAGGAGGGGGTAAAATAGATCCTTCTCACTTTTATGGAAAGCTACTTTGTCTTTAAGAAGAATGTTGTACCGTTCCTTTTCTCCAGTTAGCAAATGTTGTTCTTACAGGTGCGGAAACATTAATTTCTGATCACCCTTTTCGAACAGCAGAGGACTTGTAGAAGACACCCTCCCGAAACCGAAGCCCCCCAAAAGCAATTTCTTAATTATGCCTGTGTGGATCCTACGTCAGTGTGAATATTATGCAAGTAACCTAAAATTATTAATTTAAATATTTTTTCTCTTGATTATATTTTTCCTGTAATTGTCAAATTTTTAGTTAATTGTAAACTGTATCTACGTTGTGCCGGTGATAATCTTACGTCGGCTGTGACGACACTGTGCAGGTGACGAATATGCGTCAGCTCTCATACTCATAAATATCATTACCAAAATTCATTCTTATAAGCTTTTATTTAATTTACTTGTGACGCTTAAATGTGGTTGGAATTTTTTCATCGATTTTTAACTTACTTCCTGATAAGCTAACGAATTCAAATTTTCTACCCACACTGCTTATCGATGACAGTGTAATGTGGTGAAGGGATTTTCGCAAAATCCGATTTATATTTTTTAATTTAATGTTTAAACGATCCTTCGCACATATCTTCGTTTAGCGAACAAGCTGAACATATGAAAATTTTACTGTTTGCATCACAGAATACAGCGAAAAAAAAGACTTTTCGATGAAACTGGTATTATAATTGTAACTTAATTTCAAATTTCAATTTCTGAATTTTGGGCGAAGTTTTTCATGTTGATGCAATTTTTAGACTATTTGATACTTATGATTTTAAATTCTCAACCTCTAAAAATGTATGGGATAGAAAATTTTCAAATTTTTATTGGATATAAAACAAACTTTTAGCCCTCTTTTAAAACAAGAGCAATAAAATCTATTGATAGAGCAATTTTCTGTATTAAAAATATCTGATATGGACACCACATGATTTCCTTGTACGGCCTATAAATTATACACATACTTTGCTACACTTCTCTTAAACTTATTTCCTCTAATTTCATTAGAGATATATTTCTAATTCAATGAATTCAGTTCTCACTCCGCTGGAAGGCAAAAATGCATACAATCTTCATTAAAAATTGTAAAATACAGAGAAACCTAAAACACCAAATACAGTTAAAAACAGTTAAAAAAATTTTTTACAATTAAAATTAAACTTTCCACGGAAAACGAGCAATTCAGCCAGCGGGCAGGAAGACGAAATTTTTGGTGCACAAAAGTTGAAAGTTGACTTTTGGTCATACTCGGCAAAAAGATATAGAAGTTTGTGCACACAAACTGACATTTAATTCACTGATCTATTAAAAGTTTTAAATGTAAACAAATGACGGCCTCACTAGGCAAAACGCCACATTTAAATTGTTGATAATTCTACAACTATTGCATTCAGTTTAAATGCATTAACACCTTAATCGGGACATTTGAAGAACATAATTCAATCACCTTTAAAGCAAAAAATGCACAATCTACCAACGTACAAGAATAAAACCTGAGCTCACCGAGCCGGGTAAAAGAGTGGGTATATGTATATATACAATATAAATATATATATATATATATATCAAAGACTGAATTACTAAAAAGAGAGATGCACGTCTTATAGCAGTCCCGTATACAAAATTTCAATATTCCAAGGCTACTCGTTTTTGAGTTATGCGAAATTCATACATGCGTGTGCGTACGTGCCAAAAAAAGAATCTATTCTGAATCCATTTTACAATCCATTTTGAAAAAGCAAAGTTTTTTATTCTGTCTGTATGTACATATATCATGCAAAAACATCGTTCAAATGGATTCGAGAGCAATGAAAATGGGTATTTTCGTTGAAATATGGTAACTGAAATTGCAATACTTCCTTTACATCGTATAAGGAAGCAAAAAATAAAAATGTGTTGCCGTTGGAAGCAGCTTGGATAGAAAAGAATTTCTTTCCTAGAAACTGCTTTGAGTTTGCCATCTTGACCTGCTTTAATGACAAACTGATGATATTCATTTTCCTATTTTAGCCTGAAGGAAAATGCTCCTTGTAACATCATTATAAAATACATACAGTTTCCGAAACTGAATATTTAAAACGTCGCCGAATGCCATTCAGTTATTTTCCTTTATTTCATAATTTCTTATAATTTATTGCTTGTGTTTTAATAATAACTGCAAATTTAATTGTTGATAACGCTCAAAAAACAAAAAAGGGAAATCTGTATATATAAAGAAGAAAGTCTGCGTGTTTCGTTGTCCTCAATGTAACTCAATCACTACTATAGCTATCGTTCCCAAACCTTTCTACAATTCTTTTCTGGGTCCTGGAAAAGGTCGACGTCCACTTTTTCCCCCCAAAAAGTAGCTAAAATCAGAGATATTAATTAATAATTTGGAAAAACCATAATTTTTGCCCTCATTTTCTCGAGTGGCAACAATCTCGCAAGCTGGAGATGAAAATCTGCTCTATTTCGAAAGTTGTTGCCACTGCTCGCTTTCAAATCCTAGATTTTGTTAATAAAAAACTCTTAAGTTTTACAACGAAATAAAAACAGAATTGCCAAACATTCAATACATTATTCCCGATTCCAAAAATTCGTGGGAAGCCATATCGGCTATTTCCATCTTCGTACGACTTTAATCAGCCTAAATATTAATTAAAAACTCTGAAAGCACTAATTTTCACGCTCATTTTTCCGAGTGGCAACAGTTTCGCTCATTGGAGATAAAAATGCTTTATTTCGAAAAGTGTTGCTACTGCTCGCTTTCAAATCGCAGAGTTTGTTAATAAAAAATTTGTAAAATTTTACAAAATCTATACATATAAAGAACAATGTCTGTTTGTGAGTTTGTTTGTTCGCGTTATTGATGACTGATCAATTATGATCAATTTTTGTCACATTTAGTCGACTAAAACTGAATACAGGTGAAATACTGGATAGAACTTGAACATTCACGGCCATTACATTAGAAAGACGAAAATCAATAAAAGCTGCGTGCCATGCTTGTTGCTGATATAATGAAAGAGAATTAACTGATTTTTCTATCGAAATATTTTATATGGGTTCCATATCGCATCAGAGTGAAAAATGTATGACTATGAATCGTATTTTTTGCATCGTTATTAGAGAAGGATTGCAGCGGTATCTCTGTTGTTAGATGGTTAGGTTCTCTCTGTTGTTAGATGCATTACTTTCAATCCAACTTAATTGACATTTAGTACTTCGGCTAGTAAAGCATAATTAAAAAAAGGTTTTATAGAGCTTTATAGTTTTATAAGCTTTTATTTGAAACAAATATGATAATTAATGCAATAAAAGAAGAAAAGTAGTTTATCACATAATTTAATGGGAATAATGTATTAAATATTTCTATTCACAGAATTCATCTACGATTCTATATCGTGAGTACATGGGACGCCTAAATAGCAAAATTTGTTAATTTAATTGCATTGTTAGATGTATAAGTCATTATCTTCTTAAATTTATTATGGGCGGCCTGCTTTTATCATGATTTATTTCATTATAGCTATTTTCCTTCTTTTAGTGCATTAATTATTACATCAGTTTCAAATAATATTGTACAAAACCCTTTTTTATTATACTGTCAAATTTCTGATTACTATCTGATCGAAATTTCGATATTTAATTTTAATAAACTTTGATAATATTTGATTTGATGATTTTACAGGTACGGAAATTTTGATATTATTCATTATGATGATTCTGAAGTACTGGAATTTTGGTAACGTTTAAATTGTGATACTACTTAATCTGGCGATTTTATAGACACAGAATTTTAATAATGTACAGGTAATTTTGGTACCGCTGGTGAATTCTACGGCATATGATGTATATTACATAGTGGAAAACGTAAACCAAAGCGAGAATTGCATTTAGTAATATCGTAATGTCCCTTTTAGATCACTAAAGAAATACATAAGGTTTAACAAAATTTAACTTTTATAGTGTTCAAATTTTGATATTCAATCAAAATTTAGATAAATTTTGGGACTATTTAATATGATGATTTTACATTATAAAAATTTCGATAATTCAATAAACCTCACAGAACGCGGGTTTTACGTCGTTAACGCAATATGGACGTACAGAAAAATGGTGCTTTGCAAGTTCGGAAAACGTTTATTATAATGAATTGCGATAAACTTTGATAATATTCAGCACGATGATTTCACAGTACTGAGATTTTAAGAATGTTTCATAGAAATTTTGATATTACTTAATTTCATAAATTAATAAAAATGAATTTCGACAAAATCTTGACAAAAGTGTGTTAAACAATTCTAGTTATTTCATGAGATTCATAAAATGATCACACTTTATTCGAAGCAATGTCGAAAGGTCTATGGCAGCGACCCCAAATCGAAAACAAAATGGAAGTCGTGAGGCCTTTCACTTAAAGCTTGACGCATGTTATTCTTCGGTTGTGGGCAATAAAACCCATTATCTTTAAGAACATCCTCTAATAACCCTTGTTGTAAACCTCACGATTTTCTTTCTCTTGACCTGTCCATTCGCTTCGTTTAGGAAGACGTTTCGAACCCTTGCTATATAGATGACTGCCAACAGAATAGGAAAAAAAACTGAAAGTGATAGAGTTTGAATCGTTTGGTATGTGTAGCACGTTTCTATGAATAGATAGCCACAGTTGAAAAGATGATATTTTTTATCGTAAAAATGCTCGCGTGAGCTGTAACCGTCACTGACGGACGCAGGTCACGTAAGGAAGACATGGAAGCCGGTGGAATTTTTATTTTTTGATGCCACGGGGTTTTTTATTATCCTATATACTTACTTACTGCTGTGATTACGTACTGAAAGATTATGTTTCATATAAATTTCGGGTATTTAGAAGAAGAAAATATCTGAGATGTGTTTTATACTTCCCTCTTTCCCCGTCACCACAAAATTCGATAGAAATTTTCCCCCAATTAGATTTTCGGAATTTTTTGTCGCACTGAAAGTGAGATAGTGCTTCAAATGTCGGTAGATAAAACAGAATTTTTTGGAACACAATATTTTTGTTAAGTGTTGTTACAACAAATTTTGGCGGATAATTTCCGTAATAAAAAAATCGTAGATACTACTGACATTTTCAAGGAATGCGGAAAACTTTATGAAAACTCGTATATCAGCTTCAGAAGTTTTTTACTCGATGAAAGAGCGAAGTAGTTTTGTTTTGAATACTACTTCCTATTAGAATTTTGAGATTCAACCAAATTAGTCTTTGCCTTGTTTTCCAAATAGCAACAAAACATTCTCTATTCCAGTGGTCTCAAACTGGCGGCCCCTGAAGAAATTTTACGCGACCCGCGAATACATTTTAATCATGTATTTGTTACAAAGACCTTCAAGATTTTAGTTATTTGAAATTCATTCAAATTTTACAAAGTATGAAAAATAAAACATTCAGAATTCGAATTTCAGATGCACATGTTCGGATGGAGGACTAGGTTATTCAAAATTGGATGGCTTTGGGTACCGTCGCATTTTCACAGTGCGAAAAACATACACGCAGATTCTTCCTTATTTAACTTCTTCAAATATAATACAGGGCGATAAAATCTGGTGGCAACAATTTAAAAAGAGATTCAACACTTTTACTGATTCGACGTAAAATGTCGTTTAGAGACTAAGGCCCATTTGGGCTAGTAAATGCTGCTAATTAATTTACAGTGTGACATAAATTCATGGGATTATACTGTGATTATTCAAAGATTTGAAGATACGGATTTGTTAAAGATTTATACGCACTTGTTAACATATAAATACTCCCACTTATAAATGTTTTCAATAAGAATAATCACTTTGCTTGGGAATATATTTATTTGTAAACAGTTTTTTTTTCTCGCAGTTGAAAATTAACAAGAAAAGAGCTCGACCCCATTAGCATCTACAGTTCTTGATGAAATAATCGTACGTTTATTCATACTTATCAAAAAATTAATTAGCTCACTTAGGTATTTTTGTACTAAAAAAAATCTCTTTGTTGCGGTGAAAATTAATAAGTAAAGAGCCCTATTGGCTGATGAGCATCTACAATCCCTGACGAAGATAATATCTAGTAATTTATCTCCAAGCCTGCAAATTTATCAGAATCGAAAAGCCATCCATTGTCAAGTTGTAGTAAAAAATAAAGAAAGTTTATAATTATTTACATGTGCATTTTTTATTTATATATCGAAGAAAATTTTATAAGCGGAAGAGACTAAACTGTCATTATTTACTTTCAACTTTTATCCAACTTGGAATGTTTTCAGGATTTGTTTTATTACTAGTTTAATTTTAGAGTAATTTATTTAATCAGTAATTAAACATGTTACAATTGTTTAAAATAAACTTCAGTGTGAAAATTTAATATTTAGCTGCCAGTATGATTAAATTACAAATTGTAAGCAACCAAGAAAAATGTCGCGTGGGTACCAAACTTTGGATTTCAGGTAAAGAGTAAAATATAAATTTGAATTTTTTTTCATCGTTATTATTATTATTGTGTGTATTTATGTTTTGATAAATCAAAATTTAAAATGCAGCGAAATTTTAAAATCAGTTAAAATATTTTTTATATTGTTGAATTGTTGATAAAATTCTTTTTTTTTTTTATTTTTTTTTTCAAGTATTCTGACCCGTTAGCTGTTTTCGGATCGTGCATCCGACTCTCATGCAATTTGAGTCTGATCTGTTCAACGCGAGTTGGCTAATCAAGTTTTAATTAACCTCACTTTTCATGAAAAAATGAAATACTTTTTCTGAGTTGATTGCTTTCAAATCTCATAATTTGTAAATTAACAACATATAGGTTAAATTGAAAAAAACATTAAATATTTCACGCTTAGCCGAATGGCAACACAGTGGCGCGTAGAAAAGTAAAAATATTTTCTTTTACTGAACTTTTTTTTTATTCATAACTGATGTAAAACTTTCCCAAATATATGTATAAGAACCGGGCGACCGCATTCCAAGTAAGATTTCTTTGACATTAATAGAACGTCATTTAAAGCACTTCTGTAATTGGAACTGTAGACTTCTAGTACTATAATTGGAAGTACACTGCGCAAAAAAAAGGGGGAGACAGTTCTGTATTTCCCAGTCTATTGGGCCGATTGACGAACTTCAAATTGCGTTTTCCATTCCTCGAAAGCTCGACTTAGGATATGTATTAGATTTATATATAGCATTGTTCTAATATAGATATTTTGACACAAAATCGGACTTTTTCTGAAATGACATGCCAATTTCTTTCCATGTTTCGATTCTACGATTCAAATATTTACAAAATTTTTACAAGTTTTGTAAAAATCGCACGAGCAGTTTTAAAAAATTAGATCCCAAAATTTTAGCTCTTCTATATTAATTCAATTTGGTATGTATTTCTTAATATCTCTTTTTTTTTACTACATTTACTTGATTCTTTCTCTCTAAGTTCGAAATTTAGGTTCACTCCAAATAAAATTCACCCATTTCTTATGATTTATTTTTAAAATTTGTATTTTTAAATAATTTTTATAAATTTTTGGAAACAAAATTTTGAATTATAATCTATAAAATTTTTACCATCAACTTAAAGTAGGTGTATTTCTAAGTATACCTGCAAAAAATTAGACCTTTTTATTCAAAATTTTCGAAGATATACCTGAATTTATATGTTGGAGCGTTTTGAAATTTGGCATATTTGTTGAAAGCGATAATAACATCTAATGTGGTTTACGCACTTTGCTAAAATTTTTTGAAAGTAGGAATGGCACGAATTTTTTTCCCGCTCATCCACAATGTTAAAAGGTAGGAACGATGTGACTTTTTTTTCCGCTCCTGCACAATGGAAGGGTAAGGAAAATAGGTTGCCATATATTAAAAAGTTCGCCAAGTGAATTATTTTTGGCTCAAACTGAAAAAAATGCGCCAAGTTAAATTTTTGAATTTCTCCGTAAATTTCGCACCAATGTTTACAAAATTTAATTTCCAGGCATAATTTGAGTCGTAGAATCGAAATATGGAAAAAAATTGGTATGTTTTTTCAGAAAAAGATCAATTTCGTGTCAAAATATCTATGTTAGAACAATGCTATATATAAATCTAATATATATCCTAAGTTGCGCTTTCAAGACATGAAAAACGCAGTTTGAATTTCGTGAGCCGTCCCAGTAGAAAGGGAGATATAGAACTCTCCCTTTTTTTCCCACAATGTACATAACAATTGCGAAAATAAAGGCCGAGTAAGGATTTTTAAGCCGTGAAAGAGGGTGGGTACACATACATATGCAATATAAAAAATACGCAAATCAAAGTTATAATTTAAACTAACCCCTAATTCCCTTTAATTCTCTCTCTGTCTAAAAATCGTAATAACTTCTGTGGGTTACGTCATTTCTAGATCATACCATTTCGCATGGCCTGCGCAGCGCTGATTACGTAATACTTGGGAGCTGAAACTTTTAACTCAAACCAAAACCTTTCTTCTTTGTGTGAATATTGGTTAGTTAAGCACTTTTCAGCTTGAACTTTTGTGCTGCTTGGTCGCTATTTCGTTATGCTGACTTCCTATTGCAATAATATCCAAAACGTAAATGCTCTTGAAGAGGCACGACTAGAGTGCCAAGTGATTCTGGCCACGAACGTCAACAGGAAAAAAAAATAATTAAAACCGCCTCGACTGCCAAGTTTCTTAGATATTACGAACTCAACATATTAGTATACTAAGTAATCAGAATTCTTCCTCTTCAATATGGATCTACGAACTATTCTATATAGCTATTACGCATCGACGCTACTACGTCTTTTCCTTGCATTTATTATTACCTATACACGTTTGATATTGCCGACTGCAATAAAAATGTATGTGCACAACTAGATGTTATAGCACTCTCATATACAAAATTTTAACGTTCTACGGCTGTTTGTTTTTCAGTTACGCGATATATGTATGTAAGTGCGTACAGACATTACGAAGAAATTCCCTTTTGAATCCATTTTAAATCAGTTTTACAATCCGATATGGAAAAACGAGGGCTTTATTCTGTGTGTACGTACATACACCAGGGGGAAAAAATTCAGCGAATGTAAACTTTCAGTTTTGTGCACCGAAAAATCAGCCTTCTTGCCTGCTGGCCGAAATGCTTGCTTTTGCGTAGAAACTCTAATTTTAATCGCTTTAATCGCTTTGGCGTTTTATGTTTTCTATATTTTTCAATTTTTAATGAAGATATTTTGAGGTTTTATGTATTCTTACCTTGCCGCGAAGTGAGAACTGAATTAATTGAATGAGAAATATATTTCTAACAAATTTCGAGGAAATAAGTTTAAACGAAATGCAGCAAAAAAATACGCATAATTTAATATTCCGCACAAGGAAGTCATGTGGCGTCCGCATCAGAATTTTTTTTTTAATTCAGTTTATGAATGTTTAATTACAATTGATATTTTTTATACTATATGGCACTGACAAACATTGAACAAAGTTACGATGCCACTAAATTCCAACTCAGATTACTTTATACAGTTATACTTACAGACAAGTTCAAAAACTTGTCTACTCATTCCACAACCCCACCGTGGCCCTCGTTACTATTTCATTTCCTTTTTTGCGTTCAATATTCGAGTTACTTCTTTTTGAATCCCTGCATCATCAGTCTTGGTCAGATAAAGCTTTATGCTCTTATTTTTTTTCTGTTTGCAAACTTTTTTATTTCCTGCATTCACTTTTACAAATCTTCGACACCACAAATAATTTCATTGAAGCCCGATACTGTTTTCTGCATGGAAAGAAACCTAATTACAAGTTCAATCTTTCCAGTCATGAACGATAAACTTTTAACTTCATCTCAGGACTTAGCGATGAGATTTACTGCATAAAATATGTTGTGTTTCTTCTAAAAAAATCTTAAATTCCTTGCCTTTATTAATAATCTGAGAGCGTTTTCGGAAACGGTGAACAAATAACTTAAGAACGGGCATTCTACTCTTCGAGAATTTGGTTTAAAGCTCTATGGGGAAAACATGCAAGAGATGGTGCTATTTTCATGTAATATATTCATATATTCATGATGTTAGATTTATCGTGTCTTATCTTTTACGTTATAGCAAAATTATTGAAAATATTGGGCATTCCTTGAAAACTGAGGCCTCTTGCCATCTTCTTGATACTTAAAGTCAGCTGGATAATTAAAGAGTGGCCAAAGAAGAAATACTGTCATTTTCAAAAGTTCTTTTAACGGTTATTTTTAAATACAAAAATTTTCCAATGTTAACATGTATTAACTGCATGTGGAAGAAGTGTTACCGTGAAGGATTGCGAAAATTGTGACGAAATTGCATAAAAATGGCTTGGCTTGCTTGGAGAATTAATTTTGAGAGATGCCGGTAACTGAGAAAGTTTTGATAAGTTTCGTTAATCTAAATACGAGCAGAAAGGTTTACCTCACCAACCATTAAAATCTTCAAATTTCAAATTCTTCCACAAACTGAAAGAGCCTTTTTGTGGAAATGAAGGCATTAGAAATCGATAGTTATGAAGCAAATGGGATTATAGAGAAGGAGTGTAGGCAGAAATTAGCTAAAATAAAATTAACCTGAGAAAAAATATTAGGTAGGATTTCAATGTATCTTCGTATTTGTATATTTACTTTGTGGTATTCCGATAGTCATTATCTGCTCTAAAAGTCGCAAGGCTGTGGTAGTAATTCGCAGAAATAGAATTATTTGGAATTTTGTTTGTTTCCCTGGCGATAAACGGGAGGCAAGCAGTTTGAAATCAATTAAAGGATTATTTACATAATATAATTTGAGAAATAAGTTCGTGTTTAATAAAGAAACGTGTCATTTTATAATTTAAATTTTAAAATCCAGTTATATTTTGAAAATTAAACTATGGGCTGTTGCAAGCAAATCTCATTTATGAGGCTAAAAGACCACAAGTAGCTCGAGAGCCGCAGTTAAGTTACCGGATAGTGGAATGCGGCTCGGGAACCGCAGTTTGGTCATGCCTGGTTTATACAATTGGTCAAAGTTTTTGAAACAAAGTTGGTCAATGATTTTGGAAAAATAGTGCTCATAGGCAAGAAACTTATAACTATGACAAATCTTAACTTAAGGTTAAAATTAGCTTTAGATCCTGTAAATGTATATTATTTTCTTAATAAAGAAATGTAAAAAAGGTATTTCTAAATAAAGTTTGTATCTGTGCATAATTATATACTAGTTCAACAATATAATTATAAATGCATAATATAATCATGATATTGCAAGGTTACATATTTTTGGTATCTTCTTCTCTTGCTCGTTCGACAGCTGAACTTCTGCTTAGGCTACGACAGACTTATGGATGTGTTCTGTATATTTCTAAACTACTTCATTTTGCGTCATCTTTTACACATTGCCCCTTTCACTTTTGCTTTTAATATTACATCTCTAAGCTGTCACTTTGGAATTTGCATTAATACGAAACTGCCGATACTGATAGTAGTTATTGATTGCCTTTAGATGTTTCAATAAGGGTGAAATTCACTTCACATAAATATTCTTAAAATAACAAACACACAAATAATATACAAGAAACCTTTTTAAAAACTGTCCGAGCGGGAATGGGCCTAATTAATAGAAATCATGTGAATAAATCCTGAGGTTGCATGATTATTTCTGACTGCACCTGTTGCCCATAAATAGTTATGTTAATAGTTAGTAAATACCATGTTCCCGCCGGGACGATGTGCGCAAACGCCACTTGGGAGGAATTGCCGTGTGCGCTAGTGTCACATCATCATTTACCTGATGCAAGTACCTTGTAGCTAGCCTCACCCTTGTAGCTAGCTGCGACTTGATACTTCCAATCAAAAAACGTACTTCATTCATCAGCTCATTTAAACTGCTTTCAAATTTCTCTACGTAGAAGAAATACATCTGTTAAATTAGTCCCTTCAATAAATAAAGAAAGAAACATAATAACAAAACTTTAAAATTTTTTACCTCAGGAGATAATAATATGTTAGAAAAATAATGCCAATTTTTAGATGAAAAAAAAATTCCAACTCTGAATCAAGTACGACTATCAACAAAAATATTAACAAATATCAGAACTCTTCAAAAACGATTACTGTTACTACCCATGAAATATGAGAGTTGCAGAGCTATTGACTGAAGCTGCTAATATTCTGTCTATAAACTTACATTTTTGCTGTTATTTAAACTCACACAATTTGCATTTCTGATGAAAAAGTAGAAATGGCGGAAAGATTTAACACACAAAAGAATGTTCTAATTAAATTAAATTTTACTTTTTTATTTTTAGTATTTAAAAGTAAAAGTATTTTCTTTTACTTAACGTTAATTTGGAATGATAAATACATAATTTATAATCAATGGTATTCAATATAATGGTTTACTTGATTGTTAAATGCAAACAGAAATCGTTATGCTAATTTTTAAAATTTCTATAGATATTTAAATTCATTTAATTGCTTACTTATTTTTGTACATTATTGTGTGTATTAATTCATATATTTTTGTATTTAGTTAAATAGTTTCAGCATAATTTGTGTTTTATATGTAAACGAACGTGTTTTGAATTTATTTCTATAGCATTCAGGATCTTTTAATTTCGAAGCCAGTAAAGTTTAAATTATTACGAAAGCTTGGCTAAAACGCGAGATATGGACAGTAACACTCGAAGCTAACCTGGGCGGCAATTCTGTCGTGACGTCTTTTATGAAGTTTTCAAAGCCCTGCGAACGATTAAACTTCCAGAAGCCAGTGCGTTACCTTAAAAATGTAAGTCTGAGAGCCAGGAGGAATGAGTTCTGAGAGACTGCAGAGCAAACAAAATTTAAAAAGATCTTTTTAAAACGTTTTTTGTGGACACTAATTTTAGTTTCGCATTCTTTTTCATTTCAAAACAAAGTGAACACATACCGACTTTCATTTTATCTCTGTTCCTAAATAAATCCTCGAAGAAAAATTCTCTAAATTTTAGTTTTGCTGCCACTGAAATCTGCTGTCCGGTGTCTCCCTAAATTCTAAAAATTTTGCGTGCTTTCCAGTATCTTCCAAAACTCTGAAAATTTTGCTGCCCGTCGGCCGCAAAGGCGGTGCTACAGCCGCTTGCCGGCGCTAAACGCCCGGGGCTAAAGCCACTTTAGAATGGGCCTTTTAGCCAGCCTTTGAAAACTCTAGAACCTGCTTTTAAAACTAATAAGCAAGTTCTACATTCTAAAAACATTCATTTCAGTCGTCTTAAAAGTCATTTCTCTCTCCGAGAAATATTTGTCACTATTCAGCTATGAAAAATATAATGACTTTTTACTTAAGTGTCTTGGTATTTTATACCTTGAGTTAATCTGCATACATTAATTGTAGAATTATCAACAATTTAAAAGCTGTTTCAGTAGTACTACGCCTGACGAAGCCGCCATTTGTTTACGTTTGAAATTCTTAGTACAGTAGAAGTCCATTAGTCCGGCATCCAACAGTCCGGAATGCCCGATAGTCCGGCATCGCTCCGGAAAATTGTAAAAATTTTGGTTTTCTCCAAAAGTGTGTCTTTAAAGCAAATAAAACCGCTCGAGAGCTATTCGGAAGTTTTCGGGGTAGTTCGAGATCATTCGAGCCATCGGTATTGTTCGGAAACAATTAGCGGCCGGCTAGTCTCAGCTGTCACAACAAATTCAGGTGCAGTGCAGCTCCGTTAATCAATCACGAAGCGTCTTCGCCATTTTTTTGTGCGTTGTTGTTTTGTGTCCTTTCACATCGCAGTAAACGCAACTTTTGAAACTGTTTATAAAAAAAGTGATTTTCGTTCTAACTGTACAGTGACCATGTTTTCAAAACCTAAGCCTTCGAGTTCAAAAGGAGAGAAACGAAAACACGTAACACTGACTCTCAATCAGAAACTAGAAATCATCAAACGGCTAGAAAAAGGCGAGAATAGAAATGTTTTAATGAATGAGTTTAATATTGGCTCATCAACTATTTATGACATTAAAAAACAAAAAGATGAACTAATGAAGTTTGCTTCTCAATCGGTAACAACTGAAAAATTGGCTTCTAGAAAAACATTAAAAAAACCAAAACTGGAACAGCTAGATAGTGTAGTGTTCAAATGGTTTAGTGCAGTACGTTCTGAAGGAAAGCCGGTATCAGAGCCAATGATTGTTGAAAAGGCAAAGAAATTCGGCCAAGATTTAGGAGTTGCTGAAAGTGAATGTAATTATTCTGATGGTTGGCTCAGAAGCTTTAAATTTCGGCATGGAATTCGAAGACTTGATGTAACTGGAGAAACCCTTTCAACAAGCCAAAACTCTGCGGTAAAATACAAAGACGAGTTTGAGAAAATCGTGGCTGATAATGATTTAACACCTGAACAGATTTACAATGCTGATGAAACAGGGCTATTGTGGCGATGTTTACCAACATCTACACTAGCTGGGGGAGGAGAAAAAGCAGCCAAGGGTTTTAAAATAAACAAAGACAGATTAACCGTTTTGCTATGTGCTAATGCGTCTGGATCACCGAGT
>KK120252.1:54337-98845 GCA_000611955.2 Stegodyphus mimosarum | reverse complement strand
GCAGAAGCTGCAGAATCACTAAATAAGTTTATCTCTTTTGCTGAGGCTAGTACTAGCTACAGTGCTTCAGAAATTATTGATTTCCATATCATTAGAAATAAATTTTATACTAAACGCCAAAAGTCAAGAAAACAAAAAGACATTCGTGACTTTTTTAAATCTAAGTGAAATATGTTTTACAGTACGTGTACATACATTATATGAAATGTAAAATAAACTTTGTTGTATGTATTTGCATACTGTATTTTTAGTTTAATTATTAACCTAATTGTTCTTATAATTACCGCCCGATAGACCGGAATTTTCGGTAGTCCGGCACCGAGCCGGTCCCGAACGTGCCGGATTATCGGACTTCTACTGTAGTATAGCGAATTAAGTCAACATCATTGTTGTGCGCCAACATCAACGTCTTTTTTTCGAGCGGGACCAAAAATAAAATTTTAATTACATATACCGAAAAATCTGTCTTATTGCCCACTGGCCGAGTTGCTTGTTTCTCGTAGAAATTCTAATTTTAGTTCTAAAAATTGTTTTCTCAATTGTCTTTAACAGTGTCTGGTGTTTTATGTTTTTCTGTATTCATCTAGTTCTAACAAAGATGTTTTGAGATTTTATGTACTTTTGCGTTGCCGCGAACTAAGAAATGAATTAATTGAATGAGAAATATATATCTAATGAAATTCGAGAAAATGCGTTTAAATGAAATGCAGCAAAAAATGTGTATAATTTAATAGGCTCGTCATGTGGCGTCCACATCAGATTTTTACTTCCGTCAAAGAAAACATCACTGTATGTGCCTTGAGAACATTCATAATTCAATGAAAATATGAAATAACTCAGTGTTAAATTACTAACAGCGTAAATTAGTATTTTCGTAACACAGTCCGATAATAATTTTTGCTTTTGTGTTTGAAAAAAAATTATGCATAAAAAAAGCGTTGCTGAATGTTTATGTTATTTACGTTTCAACGCAAAAGAATTATTTCAAGCCATTTTAGTAATTGTAAAAATTTAGTTTCGTATTAATACAACGGATGTTATTCAAATTCAAGGTAAATCTGAATTACAGTGTCGACTGAACTCATTTTTTAAACTATTCCAGATCAAGTTTGTTAAGGAATTCGTTCCCAAACTATGCATCGTATAATATGATTAAAATTTGTGATTAAAATTGTACAGCTTTTCTTCATAAAATGTTACCGTCTAGATTCAAGTACTTTTAATTGAAACTATTGCGTGCCTACGAGTTTGTATTGAATTGATAACTTACAGAACCGATGATAGCTTGATAAAATGTATTTTCAGAAAAGATGAACTTTACATGGTACTTATGTATTATCGTAACCACATTAGTAGAAACCGCCAAAGGTTCAGAATACACCGAAATTTGGCAACCATGCGCATGACAAATATTCAGTTTCCACCGTCGCCATTTTCGTATGCGTTGTTTTTGTTGTATTCCAATTTTCAACGGCTTTTATAGAAAAGTTATAATTATGTTTTGCCTTGAATTCGATTTTAAAATCTGTGACTAGGAGGATTTTCCTGTAATAGAACAAAGAGAGGGCAAATTTCTACAGGAATGCATTATTTTGTTGCAAAATCGCTAAATGAACAATGCTCTGAATTCTTACAAGGAGTTCGCTGTGAAATTTTCACCACAACAAAAACAAAAATCCATTTATAACTAGATTTACTACTTATCGTTTTGAATAAATATGCAGAACATCTATGTAATATATAATTCTTTACAATAAAAGTAATTGTTCTTTTTCTCCCTTAAAATTCGCCAAACTGCGCTAAGGTCGTTTCGATAATATGTAAGTAACCTTTATAGTTCTGAAACTTTCCACAAAAGCACTGCACAGCTCTTTTGAGTCTGAGAGAGCAGGTCAGCATTCACATAGTTGCATGATATGTGTCCAAAATATTTGCTAGATATCCTTATTTCTCACTTACACCTGCAAATGTCGACATTCACCATACATTGATGATGAATATTGAATAAAAATATTTGTGTTACGTTTTATTATTAAAACATATTATGATATAAGTCAAAACAGAAGAAAGCTTAAGTAGCAGCACATGTAAATAAATCGTTGAACTTAAAACCAACAGTAGATTCTAAGTGGGAAAAGAAAATAACACTAATAATAAACTTACTTAAAAATGTGACTGACATTATACAATCTTATTTACTGTAGCAACTTAAACTGTTATGATACTTTGAATTACACAACAGTCCCTTGCTTTTCTCCGTCTGTATTCTCGGCTTCTTGTTTCGACCTTCACCAGAGTATATCTGTGCTTGTCGATGCACGGTGGTGATGGTGCGAATGTATAAGAATATAACCAAATATTTGGTCTTTCACCGACGTATTTGGTATGTGTTGACATTCGCAGGAGAATGTCAACATTCTCCAGTTTCGGTCTCTCAGAGTAACATAACAGCTATTTCGATAAAATTAATCGAATGATAACATTAAACTAAGTGAAAAAAATAGTCTTCAAACTAACAGCGCAATTTAATTAATTTAATGTAAAATACATTAAGGTTAGGTCGGTTGATTAAGGCAAATAACCATGCAGCTAGCTCGTTCGCCGGTATTCAATCCCAGGCCGAATTACCGGTTTTCAGCGATGTTACTGTTCGGCCGCTGGGGGCGGGCGCTATAAATACAGTATTCAGATGTGAACCCCGCATGACTCCCTTGCACGGCCTGTTAAATTATACACAGTTTTTACTGCACTTCATTTAAACTTTTTTACTCGAATCATTCTAACTTTATGAACCGATCCCTCAAGGCAAATCGAAAATGACAAAAAATTTCACTTTTTGAAATTAAATATCCCATTCAATTTTCGACACATGAGAGTCAAAATTCTTATAATTTTATTCTTTTATAACGCGTATAAAGCTTTCCCAAATTTAAATAAAGGAACCGGAAGATCAAAAAATTGCCCAAATGGATTCAGGAGCCGTCGAAATTAATATTTCCGTTGAAATATGATACACGAAATTTGTCGCGATTGCAATATTTCCTTTACTTCGTACAAGGAAGCAACAAGAAACATATAATTAAGCATTTTGACAGCGAATTAGAAAATTAGGAATTAGGAATTTTAATTAGGAAAATGCGAAAGTTTGTTTATGCGGTTTGCACAATGCCTTTAACGCAAAAGTTCATTCCTAAACCATTCATAACGGTTCTGGAAATTATTTGATCGATTGCTGTACCCTTAATCCTAATACTCGGAAGGCTTTCTTCACTGGAAGAGAAGTTGTCAATGTAATATTAAATCAAGCAAAAACGTAATCTTAGTTTTTCGTAGGTGTCAAGCCATTTGTTGTCAACTTTTAAATGCTTGACTGAAATCGAAACCGAGATACTTGTTGACTTAACATCCCACGAAATTTCTCTATCAATCGGCAAATTTTATGATCTACTTTCATCTTATTGGGAGAATTTCGATTTTATTTGACAATTGTATTTTAATTTATAGAATTTATTCTATAATAATTTGATCATATTAAACTACTGATTTTCAATCTTACTTCCCCATGCACGTCTTCCACCATCGCTAGCTCCTCTTTCCAAAACTAAAAAAATGCATATACATTTATTTACATTTAGATGATTTTTTAACGTGCTTTATAAATTAAATAAGAAAAGTATAGAAAATGTTGATAAATAATGAACTTTGAATAAAAGTAGTTTTTTATATTCATAAAATAAAACTAAATATTTTAGAAGAAAAAGCTTAGTGCATTACCTCTGTATTGCTGAGAACCCCAGCATTAACCGTATTGCTGATCACAATAAGCAAGATATTTCTCGTATTTTCGTACGGAAACGGGTTGGCCTGCGACTATTCGATAACAATATCCCAATGATAACATTAGCCTATAAATCATAAAAGCATATGGTGTCTAAATAATAAAACTCTGCGTTGAATTGCGTTGCCAAATGTATAAGCTAGAATATTTTGAAATTCATCCTGGACTTTCGACGCTTTTATTATTCACGATATAAAATTGGAGGGGAATTCTATAAACAGAACTATTTATTTTATTCTATCCATTAAACTATGCGATACAATTGTTTTTCTCCCTTCAGTGCATTAATTATCATATCATCTATTTTGAATAGATGTTTATTGGGGAAAAAAACTTTCCCTTTTTAAATTTTGTTTTTTGTTTTCATTTTTAGTTTGAAAGAAGACGAGAAAAGTCTAATCGATTTGTATCATTCGCTTCACGGTTCAATTACGCTATAAAAGAAATATAATTCCAAAAACCAGTTCAAGGACTAGACTCAATATTGGGTGTTGCCAATTTCAAGAGATTTTTTGAAGAAAAGAAATCGGCCAGATGTGGCCAGCATATCAAATTCTTTCTTTCTCCATATCGGTATTTTCCGTATTCTAATGCGCAGATGAACTAAATGAAGGATGAAGATTTCCGATAAACATACAAGGAAAAGAAAAAGAATTTTTCAAAAGCTTTCGAAGTATATGTTTTTACCAAACCATCATCTTTCATTCGTGTTCTTACTTAGCCTTTTCAATCCATTTATTTGAATTTTTTTGTGTATGAACTGTCGTAAGTTTGAAAATAAACATATGTTTTCACGTTTTATACGCTTCTCGAGAACATACGTTTTCATGCTTTATTTATTTTTTTATGTTGTGATTTGTAATATTTTTCCTTTTTACTATTTTTCTCCTTCTAACTTTTACTGATAAAAGCATTTTTGAGGGATTTTATTTCCAGTTCTTGTAAAGTTTATCCGCAGCACACGTGATTAAGTTCAGACAGCAGAAGTTTCTCGACAACAAAAAGAACTGTAGCATTTTAAAATTAGTCAAAAAAAGCAGTCTTATATTTCGAAGCCATGCGGAGAATTTGCAAACGTGAGGAATGCATATTGCACAATAACCTGACATCGTTTACGAAAATATCTTAAGGAATTCATGGAAAAAAATCATCGTAAGGACGCATCGCTGCTTAATTATCTAGAATTTGAAATTTAAATTGAAATATAATGAAAGAAAAGAAAGAAATCTAAAAGGATTCACATTTTAACAACGCGCCAGAGGATTTGTTAAGACTTTTTATGCTTTCGCTGAGCACGGCAACTTAATAATCTGCTGTTATATTTGCTCCTGCTAGCATTCTTCATTTTTCTTTCTCGTTTTCTTTTTTCTTCCCCCTTTTTTTGCCTTTTTAGCTTTATTATTAAGCAACTTCACACTTGCACCGCATAAATTTCAAGAGCAAAATCACAAAACATCTAAGCATAACATATTGTTACGAAATGTCCACCACGCGGTAAGATAGCTTCCCCGGAAGCATATAAGCACTCTGTACTGCGCCACGGCGTAGGAAAAAAAATCCCCCATAGTGACTGGATATGGCTTCCGATGGCATCATTTCCTCTACGCTTAGGAAAGCCTTGACTTTGCTTGAGATTGCTAATTAAATAAAAAATGTAATAATTAAATCATTAATATATATATACAATTTGACGTAACCAGATATATTAAATATATTAATGTAAATGTAAGTATTATGTGATGGACTAATATATTGTAAGGTTTATACTAATTTTATAACAGTTATTTTAAGTTTATGCACCTGTCCTATCTCTTCTAGCTCGGCTTACAATTTCCTACCAGGATGTATTTTCAGAAATGCGGTTAATGCAAATGAGTAAGAGTAGTACTTAAGTCGATGTGTCACTGACTTCGTTAGAGAGCCCGAGTTCCTGACTAGCGCACGTTTGCCTTTGGCTATGTCTCACTCTAAGCTATTGCTACGATCGGCCGTACTTTAGGGCCTTGATAGCTTCGCCAACTTTAGATTTAGGGGCCAACTACTTAGAATCTTGATAGCTTTGGCTATATCTTTTAGTTAAGCATTAGTTAAGTTTAAATTCCTATTAATTTAATTCAAGCCCAAGTGGAGGCTTTGCTGTACGCTCCGAGACGAATGTCTAGAATTAATGTGAAGTATCTCTGTAAATGTATTGCTAGGCTAGCTTCTAATGCAGGCCAACTGAACGCCTAGCGGGTACAGCAGTGCAGCGGAGCAATACGTGTAAAGTCCTGAAGTTCTGGTGCTCCGTCCACTTTTCCCTGTCCCCAGCTTGGGCTCGAGCGTACACCTCCATACCGTTTGTATACATTTTGACAGCAGTACCGAAAAGATTATTACGTGCGTTGTATATTTGTCGCTATGAGATTACACTTCTTACAACACTGTAGTGTGGTGAATTTAATATAAAAAATGTAGTGTTCCTTTTTTTCCCGTAGAGACAAAAAGCATTATTTCTTCTCTTGCTAACTCTGTAAATGTGTATTAATATTAAGCGCAGAGATTTTTAATAAATGTATTCTTAATTTAAAACCCTTCGTGTTAAACGTGCTGTAATTATTAATTCATTATTTCATAAGCATGAGACAAGCCACTTTTCGGAAATAACAAAAAATGACGTTGGGAGCTAACATAAGACACAGCAAATTCACAATATTTATAATCGGTCTGAAAAAGTAAAATTTATTTTTGAAGTTAGACTAATATAGATTTGGAATAGAGAAATAAAGATACGTATTTTAAATTGAATAATAGTACTTTATGAACATTGCCCATTTTTTAATGTGTAACATCTTTTGTACCTTTGCATAAAAATAGTGGTTGTCAGAGAAGGAAATTTCTTTTCTTATATACGCGAATTAAATTCAGCGACAATACTGAATGCACTTTTTTCTTTCATTTAAGGCAAGAGAATTTTAGAAATGACATGGACACTAACAGGGAAATAACGTAATATTTGTAAAGGAAATATTATCTGCAACGTGAAAAAAAAACAGAATACAACAAAATTCCAATAATAATAATATACTTACTACCACACAATGCCTTTATAATTGGATCGAGATCGTCGTGTTTTGGATTTTTGCTCTAAATCCATGAACTCAGTTATTTACATAATCTAAGCACTTAAGATTGATTCTGATGTTAACAGTATCTTTGAAAGATTTTATAATTTTATAATTCCATGAAATAGGAAGCCATCTGCAGAACGCTTTTTTGTGCATTCTAAGTTATAAAATGAATGAGATGTAACGTTGTTAAGTGAACCTAGCGGCACAGTGTCGTTATGGTATGCAAATACAGTTAATTTTAAAGAGTATGTTTATTCTAGTGTGGTTTATGAGCTATCGATGAAGTAGACTTAATTTAATCCAATAAGTTTTAATGAAATGCAAGAAAAAATTCGTATAATTAAATATTCCGTACAAGGAAGTCATGTGGGGTAGACATCAGATTTTTTACTTCCTTGTACGAAGTAAAAGGAAGTATTGTAATCGCGAAAAATTTCGGATGTCATGTTTCAACGAAAATATCCATTTTGACCGCTATCGAATGCAAATTAACGATGTTTTTGAATGACATCTGTACGTAAGGACAGAATTAAGGACTCTTTTTCCCCAAAAAAAATTATAAAACTGATTTAAAAATGATTCTGAAGAGATTTTTTCGTGGCGTCTGTGCGTGCGTACGTACGAACGTACGTACGTATGTATGTATCTCGCATAACTCAAAAACGAGTAGCCTCAGAACGCTGAAATTTTGTATATAGGTCTGTTATAACATGCAGATTCGCACCTCCTATTTTGGTTGCAATCGGCCGCACCAAAAGTATATAAATATATGTATATATATATACCCTGTGTTACTGTGCTCGATGATCTCAGTTTCTTTATTCTTATATGTTTATAAATTGAGCAGTTTTTGCGTTAAAAATGATTGAATTATGTTGTTCTTATCTTCCGGTTATGGTTTTTATGACTTTAGTAAATCTGCATGCAATATTTGTAGAATTATCAACAATTTAAAAGTAGTTTAAGTGCGGCTAAGCCTAATTATTTTGACCATAGCCGCCATACTCGTTTACATCTGAAACTGAGCAGAATAGTGCATTTGTTGCCAGTCTAGAGAAACTGAGCTTCGGCACAACATAGATAACACCTTCTTTTTTTACTGTGAATTAAATCATGCTTAATCTATTCTGGAATTTATTCGAGGAAATAAGTGTTGAAGACTTATTTCGAAATTTTTAATATAGACATTTTGAGTTTTTATGTATTTTTGCCTTGTCGTGAAATTTTAATTAAATTAATTGAATGAAAAGTACAGAATCGTCTGTGGAAAACTGTTTCTTTTGTTTGTTTGTTTAATTTCTTTTATACATCGTTTTTAATTCATTATAGTATTTGAATAGAACGTACGGCGACGATTGGGTAATCCTTAAGATGATATAATTTTTGCGCATTCTGAGTTATAAAATGAATGAGATGTTAGGCTGTTAAGTGAACCTAGCACTAGAGTGTTGCTATGGTAAACAAATATAGTGAATTTTAAAGAGTGCATTTATTTTATTGTGGTTTATGCGCTATCGACGAAGTAGATTTAATTCAATCGAATAAATTTAAATTAAATTTTAAAAAATTCGTATAAATTTCTATTCTGTACAAGGAAGTCATGTGTACACATCCTATTTTTTATGCATTAATTATTTTAGGCTATTATCAATAAGTACTAAACTTGCTGATCACATTTGCTGATCACATCGAGCATTCCGTATCAGTAAGTTTAGCATTTTAATCATGGAAGAAATTTTCAAATTAAATCTAGTAAAACTGTGATGTCAGTGAATCATCAAGTTTAGTATTAAAATGTTATTGAAGCATAACATGTTTCTTTCAGCCTAAAGGGAAATGGAAATTCTGTAGAATTACATGCAAATGTATACTCGAAACTAGTTGTCGTACATGCTCTTTTTTCCCCTTTTTATCTAACCTATTTTTCTTCTACGAATACAAATTATTTGTAGTTTGAATTTCTATTTTTAGGAGAATATTTCCATATTGAGTGAAATATTCCATGTACTGAACCGGCAATCTGTCGATAATTTCGATACCTGTAGTATAAAGGGGTAGAAAAGGTGTAGGATGTCAATTTGTCGATACATTTCGGATAAAATTGCATATAAAAAAAAGTTTTCATAAAACAAACTTTTACTAAAAAAGTTAATGAACTAAAAGTGTAAAAATAATTTATTATACTGTTTCATGTGAACAAAAGGTTCAATAATTCTCTTTACAAAACTCATCTATAATTTTATATCACAGATAATAAACGCTTGCGTTTGCCTTTGATAAATTTATAAAGTTATATAAAGTTTATAAAGTTATCTTATACTTTTGACAATGAAATTCGATAATTCGTCTTCGTTATTAATGCGCATACGGCTTTGTTATTTGTGATAGACATGAACAGAAAAAAGTGGCGCAATAATGATCAAGTTTCTGACTATAGTATTATTTAAAATCGCGCTAAAGCAAATATTAAACTAGTTATTTAATTTAGATAACCCTAAATTGATTTGAAAGGAAATGTTTGATGTACGGGAACAAATGGATAAAAGAAGAGAAGAATTCACGTACGCAGAGGGGCAGTTTTAACTAGAAGTTTCTATGTCTGATCATATTTCAAATTATGCTTTTTAAAAATCGAATTAATCAACAAATTAATGTTATTATTTTTGATTATGAAATGTCTTAGAAAATACATCATAATTAAATTATATATTAAAATTATTTTGAATTAGTACCAAAAAAACAGATAAGAAAAGCTTTAGTTGCGTATCATAATTTTTTCTTGGAATACTTATGGCCAGATACTGTTTTAAATAAAAGCTTGGAATTTATATTTGTATTCACCAATTGAACAATAATATTAAAAAAATTGGAAATGTTTTAACGATCATTTTAAGAGTTTACATTCTATAAATTAAACTGGTCCACCAGCGGCCAAGCGGTTTATTTATTTATTTATTTTAACCCCAGTTTCCGAATGTCTTGGGCAGTCGCTAACAAAACCTCTTACAGGAAGGAAATACTCATCTAGTAGGTTCTCTTCCAAACTAAGCACATAATGTTTAAGGTGTGATGGATTCTTGTGTAGACTTTATGTTGGATGATGTAAAACGTTTTGTTAGCACTTAATTATAGTCTTTTCAAGCCATTCCTAAGTAAGATGCCCATCAGTAGCCAAGCGGTAATGTCGCTAAGCGCTGGTAGTTCGGTCCGAAGTTCAAATACCGCGAACGGGTTGGCTGTATGGGTGCTTTCGTGGTTTTTCCCATGTGTAGCGTGTATCGAGCCAGTTTTCCTTAAAACCCTCTCCACGAAGGCATCCGTCCTCTTATGTAGATAGCTCTCGAGGCTTTGCCGTAATCTCATAAACCAAACCAACGTTCTACGATAAACTGCTACGAAAAACGTTCTCGTATAAACTGCGTTTTCTCAGTTTGCATTATTTTGATAAATCCTTTTACTCAAAGTCACTTTATTTTACACAGATATTGACTAAATTTTTTAACATTTTTATTGCATATTTATTATTACACAATAGAAACATGGATGAGTTTTACAAAGTATTGAAAAAAAGACTATTGGGAATGATGGTAGTTTAAATGCAACTGAAATCGTATTTTATTTCAAAGTTTTCAGATTATAAATATGCTTTTTCTTTTTTTTTCCTTCAGAAACTAATTCGTTAATTGCAGAATCGATTCTTAAAGTTACAAAGAACAAAAACTGGGGTGAAAATATTGAAAATTGTAAAAGGAGAGAGATATTTTAATTGTTAAACAATTCTTGAAAAAGGTAAATATAAAAAAAAGTACCCACAGAAAATTTTTTCAGCTTAAAATAATTTTGTCTAACAAAAACATTTAATACGACTCATAAAAAATAGATGACAGTTTCGAAATAAAAAATCATTCAAAATGTACCAAGTTCTCTTAATCTCCTGTTCCCATTAAACTATTATAGTAAACCGCCTTGCTTAAGATGAAGAAAATGTCGGTCCCGGCAGCAATGTATATGGTCTTATAGAAAATTTTATCGGTTAATGCGAATTTCGGCTAACACAAATTACAAATTCTCTTTAAATTGCATCATTAAATTTCATCATTTCAAACGAACTTTCTCAAGAGTTTCATATTTTTTCCTTGTTGTTTCTCTGGAAAGGCTGCGTTCAGAAATGTTTCGTCCTGCTTAATTAAAAACCTCACAGATTACACTATATTCTAAAATACAGTCAACGTAAATAACATTACTCGACAATTCTGTCAACAATGAGCTTCGATCAACAAATGCAATTCTGTAATCAGATGTGCATTTTTATTCTTACACTTAGCTGTCTCCTTTTCCAGTGGTCACCTAGGCTAGTTGGTGTCTTATTTTCTTCTTAAAACTCAGTAGGACACAGCCTACTAAATGAATAATTCCAGTTGAAACTTAAATGAGTTGTAGTTACAATAAAATATTTACTAAAAATTTTTAGCGTGCATTAACATGTCTTTATTTTCCGAAAATTCTAGCGGCACTGGTTGACAGACCTATAGATGGTAGTCTGGTCTAGCACGCTGCAAGTAATGTTAAATTGCAGGCAGTAAGAGAGTGACTGATGGTGAACAGGAAGAAGAGAGTGATATATCTGCAAACAAAACTAAAAATCTTAAAGGAAGTGGACTGTGGTATATTAAAGAAAAGTACAGTTGTCGAAAAAATGGAATTGCCAAATCTATTTTATAGACAATATTTAGGGGTCGTGAAAAAATTCTTGATGCTGCTGCATAGCATTCAGGGAACAAATCTAGGCAACTTCGCAGTGTAAATATGAAGATGTCGAAACTTTACTACTAGAATGGTTCAATCACATGCGTCATTCCAATGCACCCGTTAGAGGACCTATAATTCAGTCAAAAGCAAATGAGATTGCAAGAAATTTAGACATTCAACATGTCGGTTGTTCCGGTGGCTGGAGAAGAGCCACTCGATTTCATCATTAGCGATTTGTTAAGCAAATAAAGTTAATGAAGAAGGGACAAACGACAATGGTTGCATGAATTTGACCAAATGAGAGAAAAATGGGCATCGTGTAATGGTCTACAATATGGACGAAACTGGACTTTATAACAATCTTTTCCTAAGTCGTACCCTTGGAATAAAAGGTGACAAGTGCCTTGGTGGAACACGTAGTAACAACGTTTAACTGCTGTACTTGTGTGTAATGCAGACGTCACTGATAAACAGCTTTCATGGGGGATCAGTAAGTCTGAGAAACCACGTTGTTTTAAAAACATAAATAGTAGCTTACCTTGCAGCTACTCTTACCATAAGAAAGCTTGGATAGACAGCTAATCATTTCGTGATTGGCTTCTTGGTTTTAATAGTCAAATCGTGGCTCAGAATGAGTATGTTCTTATGACAATGGGCAGGCATACAGCCCATAACATACAAAATCTGAACTTAACAAATAAAAAGTTTCACCTCCCCCCCCAAATGCAATAAGTTGTCTTCAGCCTTCGGATCACGGCATTATTGCAGTTATAAAGAAGGCTTATCGCAAGTGACTTGTGAGAGCAGCAAATCGCGCTGCTGAAAAGGAGACGGAGGCGCCAGAATAAAAGCTATCGTCTACCGTGGAAATCCGTGCATCACAACACATCCAGAACTATTTTAGTATTAGTTTTACCTTAGAGACATAAAGGCGCTAACTCCTGTTGAGGAGTTAGATGATGACAACAATACAGCTTCATCTGTCGAATGTAATAGTCTACAAGACATTGCGAACCTTAGTATTAATTCTGAGGAGTTTGTTTCCGAAGCTGGCGATGCTGTTATGTGAGCTGCAGTTGAATCTGATGTACAAGCGTTGTGCCTGAAGTGCAAAAAATTTCATCAGAAGAAAATGAGGAGGATAATATCATTCCGCCCAGCTGCCAGGAAATGTTACACGCCTTGGACGCTGTAGAACGTCCGAACATCCGCTAGTTTTACGGGAGCCATGAGTACCGCTGGCTATGAAGTTATCAAGCATTTGTTCCCGTCCGCGGCAACGCAATATACAGGCATTTTAACTTAAAATTGATTTGTGAGGGCATTTTTTTAAACTACAGTACGGCAGTTATAGTAGTACTGTAGTGTTTTCTGTTATGGCATACATAATATATTGTAACATTTAGTGTAAGTGTACACTGTGAGCGGTTAACGTGTAGAAAACATTCTTCTAAAAATAAAATTTGAGTCCCCAGTTAACACAAATTCTTTTTTACACGATCTCTTAATTTTTCGGTCCCTTGGGATTCGTGGTAACTTTAGGGTTTACTGTACTTCATTAATGTTTTAAATAAAAGCCTACTTTATATTCATATTTTTTTAAATATTTTCTTTTTATTAGCCCGAAAGAATTATTAGTCTCGAAACACGATTTTGCGTCGATTAATTTTTAAATGTCGTCCATGATCACTGCGTTATCTCACTTTTCATTAGAGTTTGTTGCCATTCAGCAAAATGTAACATACCGATATTTATCTCTTCAATTGAATCTTTCTGTTACGAATTAACAAATTAAACTATTGAAAAGCATTTCATACATTTCTTAATATTATTTTATGACTTTTTAAGTAGACGGATTGAAATGAAAATTCGTCTCTTTCATGATATATCTTATTAAAAATAATCAATATTTTTATAGAATGATGTTCTATATTTTTTCCCTTTTCAAATATACAGAAGATATAGAAAGTTCCAAGGTTAGCTTAAAAGATACGCATATTCATCTAGTATCCTATGAAACGTTTCGTTCTTCCAACTAAAACAATATCTATAGATTATCTCTGCTGATGAACCCGATAGCACTTTTGGGTGATCGTTAAAGTCGGAATTTTTTCAGAATTTTTTTTCATCATTTTAGTCTTAATAGTTATCATTTAGTCTAGATATTAAACAAATTACTCAACAGAAAATTCTCTTTTAAACAACGAGTAATCACTCTTTTAATTCCAACAATTCTGTTCCATGAAATGACTGAAAAAATCAGCAGTTTTGCCCCCTCCCTTAAAAAAATCAGGAATTGCATTAAAAATCTAATGTAATCTTCATTTAAAAGATTTCTTTCCGTTCTACTTAATGGTTCAAACAGCAAAAATTCTCAGGGGTTAAGCTTGCTTATTATACGGAGATAAGAGCGAAAAATTGTTTAATCATTAAGATTAAAACCTTTAAATGGAATTTTGAACAAAAAATTGCATTATCATTCACAAACCGTGTGTATACAAATTTTGAACTGAATAGATTATCGGGAAGTAGCTTAAACTTCGATACAACCACGTAATAAACATTGTGAAAAAATTAAATAAAAGCTTATAAAAATAAAAATAAAAAAACTCCGAAAGATTTCAAATCTAAGCGGTCCGTCAAAAGGATTTGTTAAAGTATTTATGCTCTCGCTGAGCTCGCAGTATACCAGTCTGCTGTTACTCTTACTCCTACTAATCCAATTTTTGTCTTTTTAGCTTTATTATCAAACGTAATTTTCATTGCACTTTCGCCAAATACAATTCAACAGCAAAACTGCAAAAGTTTTGAAAGCAGCATAGCAGTATACATTTAGAATCATCGATTCAGTCTTTTCTCCGTTCGAAATATCAATATTCAGGTTTCTTAGAAAGATAGCTTTAGAATTTTTTTTTCTCTTTTTATAATTAACGTTTCGTGTGTTTACTTTATTTATTAAATATCACCTTTTTGGCGCTTACACCAAAAAAATTCGATTAAACAGCAAAATCACAAAATATTTAAAAACAGCATATCTTTGGAATTACCGATAGACCATCTCGCGCGTTGGAGATAAAATGCTTTATTCCGTATGGTTTTGCAACTAATCGTTTTGAAATTGTTGAGTTTGATAATAAGAAATTCGTTAAATTTTACAAAATATGATATAGATAATAAAACAAACTCGAAATTGGAACTTCCGGGTGCCCATGCTAGGGTGGAGGAATACGTTATTCAAAATTGGATGGCTGTAGATGCCGTTGTTTTTTCACAACTCGAGAAACATACATATATACATTTATGCAGATTCTTCTTTATTTACTTTTTTCAAATTCCAGTACTGGCGACAATATTTGGTGGCAGAAATTTGAAAAGTGATAAACCGCATTTAACGAAAAAATGCCATTTCAAACTGATATTCCTTTCGCATCTAACGTTCCTTTTGCTCTGAAAAGGATAAAAATGTATAAAATGAATACCTTTATAGAAAATCAATAAAAACTTAATTTATTTGTGGGTCAGAAAAACACTTAGTAACCTCATATAGCGTATGAATGTTAGATTAAATTGCATGCAACTGTTTAAAACGATTTGAATTGACAAAGGGTAACCAGAATTTAGAGGTCAAAGTATTATCTGTCCACAGGCTCTCAATACAAATTGATTTCTTTTATCATTTATTTACTATGCGACATGAAACGAAACTGAACGAAAGTCGACCAGATGTCTACACCTCGGATGGTTGCTTCTGAAGATTGCAATCCGTGTTTTGCGTCCAAAACGTTTTTTGAATGCTCGTAATTCGCAACTTATTACACTCACGTGACACCCCACTGCGGTCATTTGGAAACAGAAATGAATACGCACGCAAAAATATTTTATTTTTTCTTCTATAAAATCCCTCATCTTTTCTCGTTTCTCACGACCCCAGAAGTGCTCGATTTCTACTAACCACTGGATGATCTTCCACCTGCTGATGACAATTCGAATGACAACAGAATGCGAATTCGTTTTTTGCTCCGTGGTTCCCTACCTATTTTTGCATTACAATGAATTCCCTATTCACAGAGGAGGTACGCAGGTGGATTCAAATAAAAAAATGTTGTCACCAAATTCTATCGCCATGTATTAAAGAAACAATATAACGAATATAAAAAAATATACGGCAATACTTAACAATGCCATCGAGAAATAGGTTGTTTTAAACTTTTTGCGATTTTGCTGTTGAATTTTATGTGTCATAAGGGCGAAGAAAGTTAAAAAGACAAAAAAGTTGGATAACTCACAGAGTAGACCGAATAAAAAAGATGGATAAAAGAGAATGGACTGAGAAACTGAAAAATATGTGGCAACATTTATACACTCTATCAGGAATTTAAAAAATAGGCTGTATTTAAATATTTTATGATTTTGCTGTTGAATTTTATGTCGTGTAAGTGCGAAGATAGCGATGTTTAATAATAAAGTTAAAACGATAAAGAGAAGTTGTGCTGGCAGAAGCAACTGCAAGATCTGCAAGAACTGCGAGATCCTCAAAAGTACAAACAGCTTTAAAAAAACCTCTAGTGCGATACTAAAAATTGGTTTCTTTCATTCTTTTATTTATTCTGATCTATACTATGTTTTCTTTCTGTTCTGTTATATAGTCTGTTCTGTCTTCTTCTATTACCTTTTTGCATTCTACTCTGCAACATAGGCAAGAATATTTTCCTTGAAAATGATCATAATTTAAATTTTACTCTTTTAGTATAATTGCTATAACCAGACAATAATTTTGCTTAGTTGAAATCGATAAATGTCTTTGCAGTTTGACATTATCATAATAATTTAATTTATAGAAGCTACCGGAAAAACAGAAATTAATATTAATAAACGCTGGAACTGATTTGCATGAATCTTCCTTTCCATAGAAACAATGCCCAGATGATATTTATGTATAATATAATAATCAAGCATAATCATCGTATATGATAATAAGTTCATATAATAAATGCTGTAGAATTAGTTCACAGAATAATTATCTTCAGCTTACAGAATAACTACCTTTTCTTATCGATCTTCAGGGTAGAGAATCATCTCATAAAATAAATATCATAGAATCATCTCAAAGAACAAATATGTCATCATTTCATAAAACGATCTCATAAAATAAGTATCACAGAATCACTTCATAGAATAAACATCTTCAGCTCAGAAAATAAATATCTTCAGCAGTTAGAATCATCTCATAGCATAACTATCATAGAATCATCTCATAGAGAAACTATTTCGTCATCTCATAGAAAAAATATTTCAGATCTATCCTTTGGGATTTTACATAAGAAAAATATGTTCTGTTTACATAACTATTTGCTGTAATATTATAAGCAGATAATCTGTAATCATAACAGATGTATCGTTTGAGATTTTACATGAGAAAAATATGTTCTACTTACATATTATTGCTGTGATATTACTTATTAATTGATTATGATTGCTTATTAATATGCTGTGATATTACAAGAAAAAGATCTGTAACCATTACAGGCATAATCCTTGTAAGGTTACAAAGAATGCACCTGTTACTATTAGTCAAATAACCCATGGTATCTCTGTTTCCATGAGTGTTTGTAGTTACCTTACAAAATTTTTTTACAGTATGTTGCGCCATACGTTGCAGCTACATCTGCGTTAAAGACTGGTTGTGATTTCGCCCATGATTTTGCACGGAAGCATCTCCAGTTATAAAATCTTGTAGTTCAGAACTTTCCGAATGACGTAGAAGTATGTTGCTGTTTTCTATGCTTCTGGAAGAAGCTTTACAACATCTTGGAAGGATTTTTGGATTTCACTGCGGTCTTGTGTCAGTACGAATAATTCTCAGGAATATTTTGCTGAAGGCTTTTATCAATGTGTATCGGTGCCGAAACTGGTTATTTTTTCGTTTTTTTAAAATTTAATAACGTTTTTCAAATTTTATTGGATCTTTTTAATTTTTTTAGAATATTTTGTGTATTTTTTAAGTAGTTTTATTCTCACGCTATAAAGAGCACATATGCATATATTGCGCAGCAAAGACAAATGTTGCCACTCATGAAAATTTTCGCCATATTACTGTTTGAGAGTATTCCATGTCTCCTTCGCAGTCGCACACTTTCCAATATATCCTAACTGGTTAATCTTCCAATAAAAGGCCTATAGCTGTTCTAGCTTTTCCGTCTTTCGAAACTGTCTTTGAAGTTACTGGAGATGGAGGTTCTTTAGTAATAACATCCCATACATCCTCCTTAACTAGCAAAAGTTCCAATTTGAATTTCCAAATATAATAATTCCAGTCGTTCAGCTTCTTAATGCACGCCATTACTGCGCAATCGTTACAGAAGAACGAAGAAATGAAAGTATTCACTGTTCATTGACTTTAATACAAAATTCTGATTGAAAATTTCTATACGTTTTTGAGAAAGAATTTTCCTAATTGGGTCCATAACTTATTATAATTAACTTAATTCGCAGTGGATGAAAGCATTCACACTACAAGGATCAACATTTCAAATATTGAAGTTCAGAGATTAAGTTGGCAGAGTGCCAAAAACATGCATTATGTCAGTGGACCCCAACCCCTGGTCCGCGGACCGCTGCCGGTCCGTGCATCAAATGGTACCGGGCCACCCGTTTCATTGAAACTGAATTTAAATTCCTAGGTTTATACTCCACATTAAAAGCATCTGTGTTTCATTAAAATTTTATTTATTTTAAAAAGGGCCCCCGAAGGTAGTGACGTAATTTTTTTAATATTTTAAAGACTAGAAAAAAGGAAACTACTATTTTCCCTTTCAATTAGTTTTAATAAAAAAAATCAATCATCATAACTATAAATATCATAAATAAAACACGAAAGCGCGGCGCGAAATTTACATTGGAACTAATGAAGAAGTAAATTAAAATGTTAAATCACTTTATGTTTATTTTTTGGTGTAACTGTATTTTATTTTGAAAGTATGTTTAAATACAATTAAATTTAAATTAATAAATTAAAATAATCTATAATATAAAGAATCAATGCCCCCCCCAGCGGTCCGCGGTAAAATTATCAAACGTTGACCTGTCCGCGGTGATAAAATGGTTGAGGAACACTGCATTATGTCACATAACTTCTGACAGGCGAACACAGCTAAAGAAAAAAAGAAATCACATTAATCTCTGTATCTGCGAATACTCAAATGTATGAAATAACAACAAAAAAGTAGTAACTGCTTATAATAAATCTCTCTAGCGTATTCAACCATGGGCGAATTTCACAGTTTCAGGGTCCCCCGATCAGCTTTTTATTTAGCGCTTAAGTATTTAATTTTAGTTTGTAAAAGCTACTTTTGTTTAAGTTTTGGTACTTATTAACCATTCTTACACTTTTTTTTGTTTAATTTATTAAACACGTTAAAAAGTAATCTAAATGAATGCATATATATGTTCATGATATGCATAAATAAAGAGCTTCAAGACCTTTAGTGCAAATATGCTTACGTACCACAACGTCAAGCCAATATGTAATTAATTTTGAATAAGAATAATTATTACCAATATGTGAAAATGTTAAAATAATAATAATTAAACGAATAGCAATAATTAGACTAATTAGTAATATTTAAGATTAAATGAGATATATATGCATATATTACTCTTATTCCCAATTATTACTAATATATACATTTTGAACACATTCTTCTTTACGCACAAATGAGGGCGCGAGGAAATTTAACACACACTGTAAACGAGGCGGCAGAGTCTAGGGGCTCTGAAGTCTTTAACATTTAGATAAACGCCGAACAAAAAATAATTATCATGGCAAATTTTTTAGAATTTAGGGAGACACCGCGCAGTAATATGGGCAACAAACATTTTGAAATTTAGAGAAGCCCCGTGGAAAGAAATTTAGGGATAGCAAAATTCTTAGAATTTAGGAGCTGCAGCATTTTTAAAATTTATTGAAGCACTGGGCAACAGAATTGAGGACGCGCAGAGGGACAAAATGACATGGTATCTAGCCTCTGAAGCACGAAAACACTTACATACCACAATGTGTGACTTCAACACACATGCCAGTTTTCGGTAACACGTCCCAACTTGAAGTAAACACCTCTCACTTTTTTTCTGCCAAAACGCGGAAGTTTTTAAATATTGACACAACTCGAAGGAGTTGAGTTGAACGGACTTGGAGACGTCTTAATGACGACGAATTTATTACCCAGTCTTAACTAAGGCTATCTTTCTGGAAAACAGTTCTCGGGCATTTTTTGCCAATAAAACACTTGAGCTGCTCAGTATGTAAACACGGTGTGTGTCATTTCTGCGCTTCCCCGAGCGCATCGTCAATGCGCAAGGTCCATGGGTCCGCCGCTGTTTTCATATTCAGAACAGCAGGTCCTCCCCGATAAGGGAATTCTTATGGACAGGGTAAACGATCGCCTGATTGGGGATGAATTGGCAACTGAGCAGTCGTCCGGAGAGCCGACGATTCCAATTTTTATACCAAATTTTGGAGGGAATTTGTTTTTGCGTTGTATTCTTTTTCTCCCCTACCCTTCTTCCTAAGTTCTTAAAACTGCAAATATGCCCTTCTGTTCAAAAACTGCAAATCTACCCAAAACCTGATGGTTTTAGCGAACATCCTAGCATTCAACCACAGATTGTTTTTCTTTCTTTCTTTCTTTTTAGGATCTGGTACACTACCTCTTTTTTTCCCCCCGGTTAGTGAATGTGGTTATCAAAAGGTTAAAAGAATGGGTTGTTTTAATGCATTGGTACGTCGCGGATGGAAGCGGAATAGTATCTATTTTATTTTCCAAGGTTTCGAAACTGTGTTACGAAAATAGTCACTTAGTATTCCGCGAAAAATTTTAAACTGAGGCTGGAGAACGAACAAACATTGTCTGCTTTTATGCATTTAACGCTATTCAAAACAACTCTTAAAAGAAATTTGCCAAAAAGGTGCCTTATAAATTTAATAATGTAACAAGACAGCAGATGGTTAACACTGCCAACGAAACACATACACAATGTATTTCTGCTGGTGTTTCTGTTCTTACGTTAATTCACACCCTCCATAATACAACGCTGATAGATGGGACTTCCAAGGACTTACTTGCTACATCTTCCTCCTTAGAAAGGACATTTGAACAAATATTTTGATTTTTTGACGACTGAATTGCCCAAGTTTTCAAGAACTATCTTCTCATCATCATTTGTCTAGGTTCAATGCCGCTAACTTGGTATAATATTCGGTGACGCTGACTGCTGACTGATGTGCCCGAGCACGAATCCAGGAAAAAGCATGGATGTTTGCAAGTGTGTAGTGTATGTGCGGCAAGGGGGCACTCAAAATGCACGTTGAGCAGAGAGTCCTCTCGAGGGGTTGAAATATGGGGATTAGATGTGGGACCCTCGTATTCCTGTTTTACTGCAAGAATACTCTTCAAACACATCTGAGAACGCCGGGGGAAAATAAATGGTAAGTATTAGTATATGCATTCAAAATTTAGTAGTAAACAAACCTGCGAGAAACGAACTATCGCAGACCATAAGACCTTGAGCAGAGCAATATGCCTGTCGGGGTAAACTTTTCTCCCTTCACCACGTGTTCAACCTGTAACAAATATATCTAATTAGAAATTAAACTTCTCTTTCCGAAGAATTACTATCTTACTGTCACATGAAAAATATATTCTTAATTATGTTTATAAGAACTGTAACTCTATCAAATGAATCGAATAATTGTAATTTTGTATCTCTAAACAAACGCATTTATTTTCATTAATTGTATTTCGTAGCTTCTTTGTATATATGTGTTAGTGTGTTATGCGTAGTATTTTGTTGTTTAAAGTGGATTGTGATATGCCGTTTTCCCCCCCCGTGTCATTTGCTACAAATTAAGTAGCAATGTTATATTCTATAAATCTTTTAGGTACTATTTTTCAAGACTTGAGCAATTCATGTAATAACAAATCATAATAATACTTCATATATTTGTTAATAGTTATGGGTATTATTTTATGTACACTGCGCCAAAAAAAGGGGGAACAGTTCTATAGCTCCCGTTCTACTGGGCCGATTGACGAAATTCAAATTGCGTTTTCCATGTCTCGAAAGCGCGATTTAGGAGGTATATTAGATTTATGTATAGCAGCTGCTCTAATAGGTATGTTGACACAAAATCGGAAGTTTTCTGAAATAACATACCAATGTTTTTCCATATTCGATTATACGACTCAAATGATGCATAGATTTTTAAATTCTATAATTTCTGGTGAGAAATTGATGGAGAAATTTAAAAATTTGTCTTGCCGTATTTTTATCATTTTGAGTCAAGAATAGTTCACTTGCTGAGCTTCTTAATTTATAGCAACCTGTTTTCCTTTTCTTCTTTTCATTGTCCAGGAGCGGGAAAAAAAATCATTGTTCCTACTTTCAAATAATTTTAACAAACTACGTAAACCACATTTTCGTTATTATCGCTTATAATAAATACGCCAAATTTCAAAACGCGCCAAAATGTAAACGTAAATTGTAAAATAAAATAAATGTAAATTAAAATAAATAAATTGTAAAATCATACCTTAGGAATTTTTGAATAAAAAACTAATATTGAATTTTGTAAAATTTGGTGAGAAATTTTCGGAGAAACTCAAAAATTTATTTTGGTGTATTTTTTTCAGGTTGCGACAAGAATAATTCACTTGGCGAACATTTTAATGTATAGTAACCTATTTTCCTTTTCCTTTTTATCATTGCTCACGAGCGGCAAAAAAGGCACGGTTCATTTCTTCAAATAAATTTAACAAAGTGCGCAAAGTATATTTGACTTATTATTGATTATAACAAATATGCCAAATTTCACAGTATTCACAATACGCCTATATATAAATTCACGTATATCTTTGAAAACTTTGAATAAAAAACTCCAATTTTTTGCAGGTATGCTTAGAAATATATCTACTTTAAGATGATGGCAAAACTTTTGAAGGTTGTAATTCAAAATGTTTTTCGAAAAATTTATAAAAATTATTTAAAAATACAAATTTAAAAAATCAATCATAAAAAATGGGCGAATTTTATTTGAAATGAACCTAAATGTCGAACTCTGAAAGGAAGAATCAAATAACTTTAATAAAAAAGAGATATTAATAAATATACATGAATTCAATTAACATTGAGGAGCTAAAATTTTGGAAAGTAATTTTTTAAAAACTGCTCGTGTGATTTTTAAAAACTTGGCAGTTTGGCATCATTTGAGTCGTAGAATCGAAATATGGAAAAAAATTGGCATGTCATTTCAGAAAAAGTCCGATTATTTTTGTCAAAATACCTATATTAGAACAATGCTATGTATAAATCAAATTTATGGCCTAAATCGCGCTTTGGAGATCCGAAAAACGCAAGTTGAATTTCGTCAATCAGCCCAGTAGAACGAGAGATACAGAACTGTCTCCCTTTCCCCCTTTTTTTTGCGCAGTGTGCATCATCTATACTATGTTAATAAATAATAATAAGCAATATCTAATGTGTGTAACAAGAGTATTATAATAAGTGAAATGAGTTTACTTTGGTCAACTGAATATATTAGATTAAACTGTTTCTATTGTTGCCATTTGGTTGTGTGTAATCGTAAATTTCACACTTAAGTTTTAACGAGTTCTATTAACCTTTTGCAACTGTTTAGTAACATGAATAATTAGTAATATCCAGTAAACAAGAAATGCAACTTCTGCTTAAATAAGTCATAACAAACGGCTGAAATCAACAGCCTAGCATCGAAAGTATAGTATTATGCTTAAGTTGCCTATGTAAAATTGTATGTATATGTGGTTTGTAATTTTTTGTAGAATTGTTAGAAATGGCATTTTGCTTGCTTGCTGTAAACAAGGATGGAACTAGGTATCAGCGAGCATCTGCCAAGATGACAAATACACCGAAAGTCTCGTCAAATTTTAGGTTGATTATGTTGGCTGAAATTTAACAGTTCAGCAATACCTGTGGCGCGCTGCAAAGGTGATGGCATAGCTTCTATTGTCAGAAGTACTATTAAATCGCTACTATTAAATAATGAAGAACCTACATGCATGTTCCTCGTACTCTGAAAAAACGGTGGAATCTAGAGTCACCAAATTTTGAACAGACCTGCTCTTCCACCCGAAAACGTCCCTTCGAAAATACAGTTGTAAATTTCTAATTTTTTTATAAATATAAAATTTCGCATTATGCCCTAATTTAATCAATTTATGCTTCAAAACTGAGCTATATAAAAGCTTCGTGTGTCCACTTGGCAAACCGTATTATTTATGCTTCAAATTTAATCACAAAATTCTTGATATCAAAGAAATGTGTTTCCATTCGGTAAAACGCAGTATAGCTGTCTTTCGAATTTTATGAATAAACTCAGAGATTTAAAAGAAATGTCTTGCCAATGCAAGAATTTTATCTTTCTCGTGGCAGTGCGCTGTCTTTCAGCAAAGTGTTAAGATAAATTTAATTTGTTTTGTAAAGAGCGGGGAATCCAGTCGCGAAATCCTGGTGGTGACGATTTATTGTGCACCACCTTTTAGTTCAGGAGCCACTGTAGAGTCGTTAGGTTTTGTTTGGGGAGGGGATGCAGGAGACATGAAAAATGTGCAGTGCCCTCTCCGGGACTCGAACCTGGACCTCTCGAATACGCGACGAGGGCGCTACCTTTACATCACGAAGGCTTGTTAGAAGGAAGAAGAAAATACTTTATGATTTTAAACCAAAATGCGGGAAATTTTAATGCAGTAAATGTAATATAAAAGTGAAACGCAAGAACGCATGAAAACACAATAAAAAAATTACGAAGAAAAGAATACTGGAATGAAAAACAAGTGAGTGGTTGAATGTACTTAAACGCAGGGATTTAAAAATTAAATTAAACAATTTTATGCCAGATATTAAAACACTATATACATACACCAAACATATCTGTACTTATATTTAGAAAAATTTTCTACCCATTATAAAAAATAAAGCACAAAACGTTTAACACTCATAGGATAAAAGTAAAACGAGGTATTTTATATTAAATTCGGGAATTATATTCATGGGTCGTACTCAAACTGAACAGCGAAATGTTTGCATGCGTACGAAACTAAAAATAAAGTCTCAGGTTAGAAACATTTTTCTACTCCTAAATATACGAATAGGGACGGGAAGAGCATTTCGATAGTTAGACTTCGTAATTTTTTCAAAATTGGTTTCCTTAAATTTAAAAATGTCAAAACAAGAATGTTTGCTTTCGCTTGAACCATTTTCATAGTTGGAATTATATGTTTACGACCAACGATTGCGAAAATAAAGGCCGGATATTAGATTAAAAGCACCATTTGCTACTGGACAAGAACTTTGCAATTCAAGGTGATGCCGTTTGAATTATATAATGCGCAGGCAACATTCGAACGTCTCTAGAAGACCGTGCTGAGAGGTCTTTCCTGCGAAGCCTGTGTAATATACCTGGATGATATCATCATCGCCGGGAAAAGTTTTAAAGAACGTTTGTAAAATATTAGGAAAGTGATTCCTGAATTCAAGGAAACCAAACTAAAACTATGTCCCTTCAAATGTAAATTATTCAAACAGGAAGTCACTTTCCTCGGACATGTCATTTCCGCCAAAGGTGTGATTGCGGATCCGGACAAAGAAGCGGTAGTGAAAGACTGGAGACGCCGCGAAAATTTCCATCAGCTGGGAAGTTTCCTAGGACTTTGTACCTACTATAGGATATTTTTGAAGGCCTTTTCTTCGACTGCAAGTCCCTTTTCACAAGCTGATGGAGATTAAGCACTCGTTCTTGTGGACCAAAGAATATGAGTAGGAATTTAACAAATTGAAGGAGGCTTCAACATATACGACTACTCAATTATCCTTCAGCTCGACAAACCTTTTACTTTTGAAACATGCGAACAGTGAGACTTCGGGTGCTGTTTTAGCGAAAAAAAAAAGTTCAAGAACGTATAGTGGCATTATGAAAAAAAGTATCTTTGTAAACCTGAAAAGAATTTCTGTGTTACCAGAAAAATGTTTCTCGCCATAGTTAAAGCCGCAAAACGTTTCCGCCATTATCTCTATGGCAGAAAATTCCTTCTCCGTACATATCATGCATCGCAGACCTGACTTTTAAATTTCAAGAATCTCGAATAGAAAATATGTTACGCTTTGCAAAGTGGCAACAGATTTCCCATTTAATCGCTGAGAGTTTTGAAATTAAATATTAAACATAAGTATTTTACGCATTGCCGAGTAGCAGCACATTGCTTTGAAATTGCAACATTTAGTATTCTATTGAATACATATCATTACATGTTAAATTCCATTAAATATTTTCATTATTTTGAATATTTTATGGAATATAATAACAATTATATTTATTCCATAAATATATCCTTTATGATATTTATTATATTAAATAAAGACGGAAAATATTCTACATACACGCAAACACACATGCATGTACTACATATTTGGATATGTTTAATGCACTATAAAAATATGTAATACATACATCCCTTATTATTTATCATTATATATGCGAACAGAATCCATAAATTCATGCAATAGAATATGTAATTATAATATTTTCATTATATAGTCTCTTAAATACACATAGGGAATATTATATATAATATTTAGTAGACCCCGCTTAATGTGATCGCGATTTTTGTTATCATTCAAATATTGTTATCGAATTGCCGCAGTCTAACCCGTTTGTATTAGAAAACGTGGAAAATACGTCGCTTATTGTTATCAACAAATCCTGTTGAGATTCCAAAATGTTATACAATTAATTTTTCCTATTGAAATAAATTCTCCAAAAAAAGGGCGAAATAAATTTTCAAAATTATGAAATGACTGAAATATATCAGCGAGAACGGGATTAAGTCAACAAAATGCTTGTTTCTTATTTTAGTCAACCACTTAAAAATTAATCTAAAATGCGACCTTTTCTTTAGTTTGGCACAGAATTTTAATAACGTTGTTGATTTCCAGAATGATCAGACACAAGCCTGTCTTCTTTAGAAAGAAAAAGATGACAGAAGATATCTATCTGTCAGGGGCTTTTTGAAACAAATCCAAGAGTGTCATGTAATAAACTTCCTGAAAAACAGAAAGATGAAATTTCATTTCCCCATAAATGATGATATATATATAATTCGGTTCATTCTCCATAAATTATGATATAAGGAACATCCTCCGATTATCAACATTAGGGGTATAACATCGATCAAATAATTTCCAGAAACATTGGAAGCAATTCATAAATGAGTTTCTCCGTAAGTTGTAGACTAAAGACTTTCTTTTAGTTAAAACGACGTAAAGTTAAATATTCGTATGTTTCCATTTATTTTAAATGAGTTAAATTCCGGGGGTATATTAAAGGCTATTTTTTTTGTCATCATTTAACGTTATCATTCTGCAAATGTTACTCAAATAGCCGTGGACAAACGTGAAGCCGGACCTAATTATACTGCTTGTTAAAAAAGCACAATTTCTCATTCAAGAATCGTACTATTTAGTAAATGCTGTGTTATTTCAAAAGTAAAATAACTGTTTGTTACGTCTCGAGCCGCATTTAAACAGTAGACCAGTTAAAGCATTTTTTAACGGAAATATAATTTTTAAAATCATTTAGAAAGTAAAATTGTCACAATTATATAGTGATGGGAACATATAAACGTAATTAACTGCAAATACAGAAAATGTTGACAGAAAAAAAAATATTTAAATTATAATCAGGTGGCATTATTATAATGAATAAGCTGTTGTAATAAATTATTAACTAATTATAATAAATTATAATTAGGTGGCACTGCTCAGAAATTTGAAGACAGGTCGAAGCTATATAAAATGCCATACCGATGTGTGCCAAGAGAAAAGGGAGACTGCGTGCAAAAGAATGGTACCAAGGCCGGTAGATGAGACGATCGGCAAGGCAGATGTAAGTGGGAGCGGCAGCTGCCAAAGTTACTGCAGATGGAAGATTTCTTGCGAGTGATCTATCAAGCACGATTGATGGCTAACGGGCGCTTTCTTTACAGTTCATCTTATTCCTGGGGTGTCTTAGAGGGAGCGGTTCTTAACTTAATAATCCCATTGTGGGATGTAAGAGGGCCGCTTATAATATACATTTTTTTAAGTGGGTTCTCCACTGAGGTAGATCGTCATTGACTAACAACACAACAGAAGACATTAGAATTAACGTCTCGTGGTATAACGCTAGCATGGTTTGCATATAACGCTTCAACAATCTTGGATTCTGTTATGAAGCTGCGGAACGCTGCTCCTGTAATAATGATGCTTTCTAATATTACTCTTTCGAACAGAGCTACGCGTTGAAAGCGCCATAAAACTAATTTAGAATTAACGCCTTCTGTTATAATGCTACAAAAATGTAGCCTTTTATGACGCTGTTCCTGTTATAATAAAGTTTCCGATACTACACTTCTGAACAGATTTAGCGTTAAACATCATAACGCTAAATTTGGATTAAGTGTCCTATTATAAAACTACAGTTCGAATATTAATTATTTCTTTCCAACTACTTCATAAATCTGAGTCATCGATTATTGTGAAGTGCTTTTTTGTTGTAACGTTAGTTCCGACATATCGCATGTTTCGATACTGCATTTAATAAAACAAGAAAAAAACTCTTTGTAAAACTGTGTCCTCAAGCGTCTTCAGTACCGTTATTGACCAATATAATAGGAGAAATTATAATTAATATCTCATATTATAACTCCTCAGTTCGAATATTAGGCTTAATTTTTATAAGGATAAAAGTTCTTATAAAACCAAGTTATCGGTTTTTGGATTTGAATTTTTTGGATCTGAATATTACTGTCTAGTGATTTGTGTTATTAACGAGTTCGAACTCAGTAGCGTTGTTCATGTTATAATTATTGTTCTTTAACGCTTCGGATTAGCCATGCTTTTGAGCTATCCGCGGTCGTCGTATCCGGTATTAACCGCTGTTAGTCAGGAATTGACTGTAGTATTATTTATTTTGTTCCGCGATAGAAAAAAAAAATCTTTTCCTTTGACAACACGGCTCAATAGCGGCTTACATCGCTGCCTACAATATATAATGATCGGAAAATTATCTACATTGCTACACTAAGATAGGGTTTTACGCAGGAACCCAAGAATAATGAACATTCGTTCAGCGAGGACAGCGGCTAAGCGATAAAATAGCTAAACATTGGTAGTTCGATCTGGCTTCGATTCCAGTCAAGCGGGATGGCTGCAGGGAGTTTTCGTGGTTTTTGTATGTTCCCATGTATTCCATGAAGGCATCCCTTCCGTTAGGCAGATATTTATCACGTGATTCTCTATATTCGAATAAACCAAATCTACCTCATTGTGCCCGGCCAATCAGGAAATCGGTCAGTAGGAAGTTAACCGTATTTGGATTAACTTTCGATGTGATTTATTGATTGCTATTACTTACTTATTGACTGAGGGTCAGTAAGTATAATTTTGAACATTTATATTTTTATCAGGCAGTTTGTATTTTGCTTTCAAAGGTTCCGGATCGTAATTTTTCCAACATTCCTCAATGAACAAATATAACGTTTTTCGAACTGAGCGGGATTAATCCACAAGCCCGTTGGTGTGCACCCTCGGTTGATTGAAATTATCATAAATTATCATAAACTTCCGATATGACAAATTCATTATTATTGCTAACTGAACTGATCGGTACTTACCGAAAACCACGTAAGCCACAGCAAAACAGCATACACGTAAGCCACAGCAAAACTACCTTCAGTTTTTTTTCAAAAGATGATCATTAAGAGGAGTTTTCTGCTGTTAGATATAATCTCTTTTTCACATTAAACGGGGAAGAAAATCATGGATTGCTGTGAATCAACAATCATGAAATTATAAAATCACGAATTATCATGAAATCCCTGAAGAAAATCATGAAATTGGAATAAAAAATCAGGTATTGTCAAGAAATCATATAAATCAAGCATCGACAAGTAATCATGAATCAAGAATGATTGAATTATGGAACCATGAAATTATGAATTGTGGATAAAATCATGAAATCAAGAATTAATCAAAAATCTTGAAATCGTCAACCATCGTAAAAACATAAATCTCGAATCCTGAAATGACTCGTAAATCAAGAATCATGAAATACAAAGAAATGAATCAAGAAACCTTAAACTTTTTTATATTAGTTTATGAACTGACTTCCAGACATTAGCCAAGTAATAATTAAGCTTTTCTTTATATCAGTCTTATAAGTTGATCAGCAGATTTTAACGAAATAAAAAAATTAGACTTAAGAAGTATATACGGCGTATAAGCTGACCCGCAGATTTCAGCCAAATTATCATTAAACGTTTTTATATTAGTTGTATAAACTTACCTCCAGATTTCCGCTAAATAATCATTAAACATTTTTATGTTAATTGTATAAGAAACTTCCCGGTTTTAGCCAAATCATCTTAAACATTTTTAATTAATTGTATAAATGACCTCCAAGTTTTAGCGAGATAATCACTGAAAATTTTTATATTAGTTTGTAATAGTTACATAAATTGATCTCCAGAATTTAGTCAAATAATAATTAATTTTTTTCAGTCATATATGTTGATCTACAGATTTTAACGAAGCAATCGTTAAATTTAAGTATATCCGGCTTATAAGTTAACCCCCCTCCAGACTTCAGCCCAATTATTATTAAATACGTATTAGTGGTATAAATTGACCTTCAGAGTTTAGCTAAATAATCATTAAAATGTTTTATATCAGTCGTATAAGTTGACTTGCAGAATGAAATTCCAAAAAGGGAAAAAAAGTATAAAAATAACAACAGCGATTAAAAAATACAGCATGAAGTAAAAATATATGCAAGAAAGAAACAACTGTACTTTTGGTTTCCTCTGGCGCAAAATGGAAATGAAATAGGTTGACGTAATCTGAGAAGCTCGTTAAGTGGCACAAAGTAAAAAAAGTGCGGCAAGGTAAATTTCTGGGTTACTGATTAAATTTCGAACCACAATTTACAAAATTTAATTTTTGGACATACTTTGAGTCGCAGAATGGAAATATGAAAAAAAATTGGCATGTCATTTCAGAAAAATTCCAATTTTTTGTCAGAATAAATCGTTATAAGAACACTTCATGTAATTTTACTGTAAATCCAAAGTCGCGCTTTCGAAACATGGAAAACGCAAGTTGAATTTCGTTAATCGACGCAGTAGAACGGGAGATTTAGAAATGTGTCTTTTTTTTTTTTTTTACTGCCTTGTACGAAGTAAAAGAAGTATTGTAATCACGAAAAGTTTCGGTTATCAAATATTTCAACGAAAATATCCATTTTGAACGCTATCGAATGCAATTTAAAGAAGTCTTTGAGTGATATTTGTACGTAAGGGCAGAATAAAGGCCTCTTTTTTCCAAAACGGATTACAAAACGGATTTAAAAATGGAATCAGAAGAGATTTTTTCTGTACGTTCGGAGGTACGGATGGACGCATGTGCGTATCTCGCATAACACAAAAATGTGTAGCTTCAGAATGTTGAAATTTTGTATATAGGGCTGTATATAGGATTTTGTATATAGGACTATATATATCTATACACCCACTCTGTTACTCGGCTCCGTGAGCTCAGTTTTTTTATTCTTATGTGTTGGTAAATTGTGCTTTTTTTGCTTTCAAAATGATTGAATTAAGTTGTTCTTATCTTCCAGGTAAGATTTTATGCATTTAGTTAATCTGCATGCAAGAATTATAGAATTATAAACAATTTAAAAGTTGTTTAAGTAGCAGCCATATTTGTTTACATTTGAAACTTAGCAGAATAGTGAATTAAGTCAGTTGCTGCACCTTCCGCGTTTTTTTGTCGAGTGGGACCAAAAATTAACTTTCAGTTTCGCGCACAAAAAAATCTATCTTCTTGCCCACTAGCCCATTGCTTGTTTTTGCGTAGAAACTCTAATATTAATTGTGAAAATTGGTTTTTAATTGTTTTACCTGTATTCGTGTTTTACATTTTTCTATAGTTTTCAATTTTTAATAAAGATATTTTGAGGTTTTATGTATTTTTGCCATGGAGCGAAGTGAGAACTGAATTAATTGAATGAGAAATATGTGTCGCATGAAATTCGAGGAATTAAGTTTAAATGAAATGCTGGAAAAAGTGCGTATGGTTTTAGTCATGTGGCGTACATGTCAGATTTTTTTTAAATTCTTATATGCTGGTAAATTGTGCATTTCTTGCTTTAAAAATGATTGAATTATGTTTTTTCTTATGTTCCGGTTAAGGTTTTTATGCCTTTAGTTAATCTGCATGCAATAGCTGTAGAATTATCAACAATTTAAAATTTGTTTAAGTGCGACTAAACCTAATAGAGCAGCCATAGTTGTTTACATTTAAATCTTAGCAGAATAGTGAATTAAGTCCATTTTTACATCTTTTCCCAAAACGGATTACAAAATGGACTTAAAATGGACCTCATATCCACTCTGCAATTACGAATTTGCTAATTTATTTTATGTTTTTCAGGGTCTTTTTGCCAATTGGGACCAAAGTAAACTTTCTTTTTGTGCACCGAAAAATCTGCCTTCTTGCACGCTGGCCGAATTGCTTGTTTTTGCACAGAAACTCTAATTTTAATTGTTAAAAAAAAACTATGTAATTGTATTTGTTGTTTTATGTTTTTCTATATTTTTCAATTTGAGTCTATATTTTTCAAGTGAGAACTGAATTAATTGAATGAGAAATATACCTCTAATGAAATTCGAGGAAATAAGTCTAAATGAAATGCAGCCAAACATGTGCCTAATTTTAATTTACACATAACCGTACGAAAGTCATATCACATCAGATTTTTTTTAATTGAGTGTACGTACCTATAGTAAGTAGATGTGTAAAGCGTGTACACACGTATAAGGTATGTAGCCATAGTAGACGCAGCTTAATGTGATCGCTGTTAATGTAATTATTCGGATATTGTTATTGAATTGCATGTTCTGTTTCATTCAAGGATGTCCTCCGAGGATATAGCATCGGTCTCTTAATGTCCAAACCCGTTATAAATGGCTCACAAATGAACTTTTGGATTCTGAACAGTTTATAAACAAAATTTTGGCCCATTCCTAATTAAAATGCTACGAAAGCATCTATTCGAATGTTTCTAGTTGTATTTATATTAAATTAGTTAAATTTTATTGCTGATTTGAAGGATACTTTTTCTCCTCGTTTAATGTTAATGTGATCAAAATAGCTGTAGGTAAACAGAATAATATTCAGCGGAGCCGACTGTATGTACGACGTAGGTATGCAAGTACGTACATAGCAGGCACGTAAGTAGGTAGTTAGATATATAGGCACCTAAAGCTGCTACGTATTTTAATACGCATATACGTATATATGTACATTGTGCGTAAGTATATACACTGCGCCAAAAAAAGGGGGGACAGTTCTATATCTCCAGCTCTACTGGTCCGATTGACGCAGTTCAAATTGCGTTCGTTCATCATGTCTCGAAAGTGCGACATATATTAGATTTATATATAGCACTGTTCTAACAGAGGTATTTTGACACAAAATTGGACTTTTTCTGAAATAACATGCCAATGTTTTTACACATTTCGATTCAACAACTCAAATTATGCCAAACTGCCAAGTTTTGTAAACATCGCACGAATAGTTTTTAAAATATTAGCTCTCAAAATTTTAGCTCCTCAGTGTTAATTGAATTTGGTATATATTTATTAATCTCTCTTTTTTTTATTAAACTTACTTGATTCCTTCTTTTAGAATTTAGATTTAGGTTCATTGCAAATAAAATTCACCCATATTTTTATGATTTATTTTTTAAATTTGTACTTTTAAATAATTTTTATATATTTTTCGAAAAAAATTTTGAATTATAACCTATGAAATTTTTAACATCATCTTAAAGTAGATGTATTTCTAGGAACAACTGCAAAAAATTCTAATTTTTTTATTCAAAATTTTGTAAGATATACATGAATTTACATATTGGAGCGTTTTGAAATTTGGCATCTTTTTCTTTGAGCGATTATAATGCCAAATGTGGTTTATGGATTTTGTTACAGTGAACTGCCACAGCTATTTTTAACCTTAAATTTCAAATAAATTTTTACGGAGAATTAATGATATAGAATTTTTTTCCCTCAATGATGCGTAATAAATATTTATTAATACTGTATGAAAAAGCTACTTTTTCAAAATTATAGATGATTTTGTTCATACTTTAGAATTTTTTAAAAAATTTCTTCCTTTTTTCATTTTTTTAAATATTTGTAACAGTAAAATTTCACATTTTCCGTGTTATCGTTTGCTAGTTTACTTTAACTTCATTTAAATCTAATTGTCTAAAACTGAGAACTTTCGTTTGATGTGTCATGAACTGTTTTATTTCTTTGTCATTTAGCAAAAAATCTTTTAATTAAAATATTTATGCTTTGAACGTTATTTATAGTTAAAATGCCTAGAAAATGAAAAGCTGTCTTCAGCTGAAGCGCAACTGATGTAATTGATATTTTAAAAAATTTGACAAGAATGCAAAATTTATGGAAGTGTAATAATCGAAAAACCTTAATTTTCTTGTGTGAGCACTGAAAATAAATGTAGAAGAACATTAGGGAGAAAAGTAAGTAAAAATTTGAAGGGGAATTTGGCTGTCAGAAATACTAAGATGATTCGAAAATTCGGATGCTTTTCAATATACTTTCAGAATACTTCAAGGAATTTGGGTGTTCAAAGAGAAAACACTTGAACATGTAACATCAGCAAATGCCATCAATTGAGCTTGTGCTTGCATTGCAGATTAACGCGAAGAACGACTGGTTTATGGTTGGTACAAATTTAAATTACGTCATAGAACATCATATCGTATCATAAACGGAGAATCCCATGATTTCTCAGTCGAATTATTATCTTCAAATAATTTATCCTGTGATGTATATGGATGTCATCTAAAGACGTTTTCCCTCTTGATGAAACCAGTCTTTCATTTCATCTCATGCGTTCAACGCACATTACACATGAGGAAAAACACAAAAACGCCTATGCAACCAGCTCTTTCGCCGGAATTCAAACTCTGGAGTGAACTACCAGTGTTCAGCGAGTTTGCCGTTTGGGGGCCCTTATGAAATGGAAGTAGATAACTTTATTTAAAATAAATGTCAGAAGTACCATGATGTTTCAAAAAACTGGATGCTTTTTAATATACTTGCAGAATGCTTAAGAAAAAGAGCAAGCCATTAAGAAGAAAAAATAAATTTTTGTTTAAAATTTAGTATTTTTTTTAAATTTAAAACTTTTTTTATCTTATGCTATTTGATTCTTGTGATTTCAAAAATAAAATATTTGACTAAAATACGAATAACATTTTAAGAAATTAAATGTAGGATCATAAAATTGTGCAAAGCAATGGGCACAATGATAAAACTGTTTAAAGCAATGTATGAATGTCATCCTAAGTTAAAATGTCCGTTATATTTATTTATTTATTATTCCGCCTGCTTCACCTCTCAATGGGCATAACAGGTCAGTCATGTTATCCTGATCGTTGCACCAGCAACCGAGTCGGTTATATATCTCTCTTACTTATACATCTTTTCTGAACGGCAGATTGAAAGGCGTGTCAACTGTGCTTTACTGTATTTTCTCTTTTAATATATGCAGTTTTCAAATGCATCGTAGTATGGATCACAAAGTACGCTTTCGAAAGAAGCGCAATTCAAATAAACAAAATCAAATTCTGGAAGTTTTTTAAATTAATAAATATATTTAAAATGCGCAGTAGGAATGAATAAATAGAAAATTTTAAAATAAGTATCTGAAGAGACACTGCAGCACAAACAATTAAAATAAAATTCTGAAAATTTAAAAATGACCTAAAATAGTAACCATGACTAAAAAATATAGTATAAAGAAAACTATTTAAAAAAACAAATGATGAACCTTTTATTTAAACTACGTAGTTCGAATGAGTAAATAGAAAATTTTAAAACAGTTCTTTGAAAGAAATTATGCAAATTAAAGAATTAAAATGAAATTCGAAAAAGAAAAAAATCCTTAAAATAATAACAATTACAATTAAAATATAATATAAAGAAAATTATTTGAAACTAGGGAACGATTGTGACTTTTTTTCAGCTCACGCTTATGGAAAAAGGGAAAGGAAAATGGGTTGCCATATGTTAAGAAGTTCGCCAAGTGCAAACAAAAAACCATTCTTAGCGCAAACTGACAAAAAAGGCGCCAAGTTAAAATTTTGAATTTCTCCGTAAATTCACACCAAATTTTACAAAATTTAATATACATTTATATAATATTTTATATAAATATATATTAAATTATATATTATATTTTAATATTTAATTTGAGTTGTATAATCGAAATATTATTTATGTAAAAAAATTGGTATGTTATTTCAGAAAAAGTTCGATTTTGTGTCGAAATACCTATGTTGGAACAGTGCTATATATAAATCTAATATTTATCCTAAGTTGCACTTTCGAGACATGAAGAACGCAATTTGAATTTCGTCAATCGGCCCAGTAGAACGGGAGACATAGAACTGTACTCCCCCCCCCGCATGTACATACATTCCTGGCACTGTGTAAAAAAGGAATCACCCTCAAATCCATCCTCCAATTAAGAATTTGCTTATTTATTTTATGTTTTTTGAGAATTAAATTAAATCTTTCTTAACAAACTCAGCGATTTAACAGCAGTGCGTTCCACTCGGCAAAGCACAGCATATGTTTGTTTTAAATTTAACCGGACAACTCGGCTTAGAAGAAATGTAATGCCACTAGCCGAAATAAAATATTTTTTTCTTCCACGCGGGGATATGGGTTGCTTTTTGCAAAGCGTAAGGTTTTAACACACACACACACGCACACGCACACGCACGCACGCACACACACACACACACACACACACACACACACACACACACACACAGCTTAATAACAATTAATTAAACACGTAAATTATAACGGCAATTAGCAATATATTTGAAAGTAAAAAGGTATTATGCAGACAGATAGATATATTTATTTAAATAACTATATGTGGAAAAAATATTAAGTTATTAGGTTATTTCGGGAAATGTTGCAGCTTGTGCTAGACCGCATGAAATTTTCGAAATTTGTTCTAAAAAAATTTCAAATATCTTAAATTCTCTGATTTGGTTTTTAACTCTATATTCAGACGTTTGAATGAAAAACTAAATGCTCCGAATAGAGATTTTAATTTGGCTTATATCCACCAGATGGCGCTGGGAGAACCGAAATTGTATGGTACATTAAAACCAAACCAAGCATGGCCATAACATTAGCAAACAATGGACGGGCGATACATTTAATTTTTAAAAGTCCCGAGGAACTTCTCATGGCGTGAAAGGAGTCGAAGGCTAAAAAAAAGTTCGTTATTGAAATAAAAATAATAATAATAATAATAATAATAATAAACTGAAGCGTCTGGGAGAACGACATGGAAGAAGAGAGATTTTCCGATTTGGAACAGACTATTAAGGTGATTAAGGTGGCAACAGGAAATCTCATGCACTGAGCGTATTTCCTTGACATCGCCGATGTTAAGATCTGCTCGAAAAGTTTTTTTTTACTATTTTTTTAATTTCCTTTTTTAATGGAATATGGAATTTTTTGTTGTTGTTGTTGTTTTGTTTTGTTTATAATTTTTTAAGCTTTTAGAGTTATTTATTTTATTGGATTAAAATGAGTAACATTTCGCGAATAGGCAGAACTTAATGTCTGTAATTAAAAGTCCACTCCATAGACTTAATAAATAAATAAATAATACACAGTGTGTTGTTCACAATGGTCCTTAACCGGCTTTTATTTTCGCAACCGTTGGTCGTATACGAAGACTTCTAGTCACAGAAATATTTTAAATGACATGCATTCGTGGTTTTTAATCTTTAAGTTAAAAAAATAATGATAATTTCGTATAAAATACGAAATCTAACTTCTAAAATTTCCTTCGTCCCCTATACTTATGTTTAAGAAACTTTTCTGCTTGTTATATAAAATCAAACTTAAAACGTTTGACTCCCGTGCGATCAAAACCGACGTAGATATTTAATTTCAAAATTTTCGATATTTGACTTCATGTCCGGTTTGCAGTGACAGAATGAATTAATTACTGAATAAATTAGAACTATTCGAGATTGATTATTTATCCTTAAATGGCATTCGATGCTATATAGAGTTTTAGAAATTCCTCAATAGTAATTTATCAGTTTTGAAAGTTTAAAAATGCGTTGATAACATAATCATCAAGTTTTATTACTTTAGAATCGTACTCTGGATATTATCAAATATTTATTAAGATACAAATATTTTTCACTTTTAATTAATACAAATAACATTACGAGCTAGCTACATGGTGCCTGTCTGTTTCCCTATAAGACTGCGCGAATAATTCTGTGATTCCTACTCTGTAATTCTTTTTGAAAAGAAAAATTGCAATGATCTATATTCTTCACAATAACCTGCATAGTCCCTCAATCTCTTAACACCAGGAACCTTTTTTCAAACTAATATTTTTTAGCTAGTTACATATGCAATTATCTGTCCCTGAATATGATTCCTAACTTTTATACCAAATATCTCGGTGTTAGATTTTAGCATAAAAACGTTTTCGAACTGAAAGTTTAACTACTTTTTTCTACTGTATTTATGGTTTCGTTCTTAATTACAAAACTAAGCGGTTTAAAAGAAACGTGTTGCCACTCGGCGAAGCGTGTCCCTCTCGTTCGTGCTAAGCCGAAAGGGCTCACGACTGGGTACACACGACATTCTAGAATCCCTTTTGTTGAGGCACTGATTCTGAAGCCGGTTGTCATAACATTGAGCCCGGGTTCGAATCCCACAGGAGGCTTGGGTGTTTATAAATGCATAAGCGTATTCATGGCATGGGACACTTACAATATTAAAGCTAAAGTTCTCTCGAGAGGTTGATAATAAGGGAGGAGGAGGTTATAAGATCGAATTTGTCCTCTGCAGAGTTCTCCACCAAAAGTAGAACTGAACTTCTATTTTGATGCTGGAGTAATTCAGTTATCCTCCCTGGGAACTTTCTGGGCGCTGAGACGAGAACGTTCATCTTCAGTAAGTAAGTGCTGACTCATTTGGGACAAAAGCAGCATTTTCTAAATAGAAAATAGAATAATAAGGCTAAAAGGTTACAAGTTTTCAAGTTCAGCTTCAAAAACCATTTTTGCATTTGTTCCGTCCTATGGATTACTAAAACCAATCTTAATTTGAAAATGTTTATTCGTTTAAAACGAATGGCAGCAAGTTTTAAGCAATTTTGAATGGACTGAAGAATTGTAGAAAATAGTTACTTTGGCATTTATTCTGTCATCCGTATAAAAAAAAAACATTCCTTATTTCAAAATACTTAATAGTTTAAAATGAATGGTAACAAGACACATACAATGTAGAATGAATGGAGTTGGGAGTTGCAGAAAATTAGACGTAAAGCTATCATTCAGTTTTAACTGAATCGGAAAACTATCAGTCATGCATCACGGATGAGTAAGAAAAATTACGTTTTGCATTCATCATAGCTTTTTACATTTATTGCTATTATTGAAGAATCAGCGATGGTGAAAACGATGTATATTTCTCTTTGACCATTAAATAGAAGACAACTAATCATCTTTTACAATATTTACATTAATAATTTATATTATTTACATTGCTACATTACATTATTTGTATTGAAAGAACACTTTATGTGTAGTAGTATTTTCAAACAGTTTCATACAGAGAATAAGTACATAACTTTTCGAGACTTGACGGTGCCGTGGAAAAGTGAACGTATTTAAAAAAAAAACACTGACAAAATAGTTGCATCACCGCGGGTTTGTTCGTAAATGGACTTAGTGCTTTTCGAATACTAAGGAATTCAAGGTTTTTGTAGACAATTTAGAGAAAGAAAATATACAATGATACATTAGCTGCAGTAGACGACAGAAATTAAATAAATGAACATTCTGATTTTCGGTGACAATGACGACTGACTCTAAAGATAAGTAAAAAAAAATCTTTATGATAAGTTAAAACGTTTTAGAGGATATTTTTAACATAAAACCTCATTTTGTACGCATGAAATATAAGAAATGTGTTGCCACTCGGCGAAGCGTATCCCTCATGTGTTTATATAGCTTTTTACGAAGCATGTGTTTCTATAGTTTTTTACTGTAAATTCGGTGAATAATATTTTATTAATTTTTTTTTGCTAAATTTTGGCATTTTTAGTAAAATTTACATAAAATTTATGCGTTCCAAAATATAAGAATTAACAAAATTTATTAATTACTAATTATGCATTAAAGATAGCGTTAACAATGTGCATTTTGATTCCGTTTCCCCACCTTTCAAATTTTGGCTATCATGTTAGGAATAAAAATGTCTGTGACGTTTCTCAATGTTTTTGAAGCGTAAAGCGCTTTTTGCAGGACGTTATTGTCATGCGCCTTTTTATTCCTTCTCTTTTCTTTCTTTCTTTACTGTTTTTTGTGGGACAACTCTGTTTTGACGTGATGGAGCTTTATAACCTGATTGTTTTCTAACGCGAATTTGCTGTGCTTTCTGTACAACCTTTCTTTCGGCAATGTTCTGTTTTCAGTTACAGTAGACGCCGCTTACGTGATCGCGGTTAATGTTATCATTCAGATATTGTTATCAAAGTGCCAAATTTCCGCCCGTTTATATACGAAAATATAGAAACTTTGTCATTTATTGCGATCAGCACTTGGGTTAATAAGATTAAAATATTATGGAAATTTTTTTTAAATTTTTTTATTATGGAAATGAGGGGAAAATAGGTTCTAAAAATTGCTAAGAAACAGTAAAATGGCGCGAAGTAAGAGATTGTCTCCAAATAGCTTGTTTTAGATTTTAGACAACTATTTAAAGTTAAGCAAAAAAGCAACCTTAGTTTGGCTCACATTTTGAATAAATCTATGGATTTTGAGAATGATCAGGCAAGTCCTTCTTCTTAAGATGCAAAAAAAGAGTTTGCAGATTTCCCTCCCTGCTCCTTATAAAAATAGAAGAAAAGGAAAAGGAAGGAACAAAAAAAAGTTGCCTGAAAATATCTACTCCAAATTCCAAACATTTCATTATTAACAATAAAAATGTTTTTTATGCATTCCTTTCCAAATTTATGTTTACGTAACTTAAAATAATTATTTTCCATGAAGTATTTAATCGACGTAATTCACTTTTGGTTTGAAAGACAAACCTAATCAGCATTATCCCATCAAAAGTTATCAAACGGTTTCTGATATGGAAATTAAACTATTCTATTATCTGACGGTAAATCGAGCGATTTAAGCAAAATGAATTTTTGAGTGAAGTTCTGAAATTAGAGTTTAATTGCAGTGTATAAGAACTCAAAACGGTTCTTTATGGCTGAGAAGAATCTGTCTTGTGGAGAATAGTCGGTCATTTAGAAGCAGAGCAGACCATCCTGGAAGCAATAAGATATGTGAATATGTTAAGACAGATAATTTATGCTGTACAAAAGCAATTTTAGAACTCTGACACTGTTGTAAAGGGGCTTTGACATGGTCGTAAACGAATAGTAACTGATTCTTAAGATCGATATCTGGCGATAACTATTCGTCATAGTGGGAAGTCTGCTGCTCGGCACGTAAGTGCAGAGCCTACAGCCGCCATTGAAACTGTTGTATCAGTGTAAACTGTATACAGAAGGTTTACTGCAAAAAGGCCTTTATTCCATAAAGCCAAGGATATGTATTTCACTGTCTTCACATCAAAAGAAGGATCGCTTTACTTTGTGGAAAGAGCATCCTAACTGCAGTAAACACCGCTGGTGCCATGTTATCTTTATTTATAAGTCGAGGTCTAGTTTAATTTTTGATTATAAACGCGTTTACATCCGCAGGGAATCAAGAATGCGAAATCTTCCTTTGAACATTATGAAACGTGAGCGTTTTGGTAATGCAGGTGTTATAGCATAGGGTGGTTTATACGGTAAACACTCGAGGGCTATCTACCTAAGGGGAGGGATGCCTTCGTGAAGAGCATTCTAAGGGAAACTGACGCTTACACATGTTACACATGGGGAAAACCACGAAAAAGACCATACAGCCAGCCGGTTCGCAGGATTCGAACCTTGGGCCAAACTACTACCGTTCAGCGGCTTTACCGCTTCATTAGGAGAAATGGTGATCGACCGTACACGTTTTCAAAAACGGATCTGTGACCAACCAGAGATGTTGATATGAAGTATTGGCACTTTATGTGAAGCATTTCAAAGATGAATATGCATCGGACTTTTTATTTACGGAGGATAATGCTGGTCTACTTCGTTCACGAATTACTTGAAAGGGAGCATATTAAGCGAATACCGAAAACTAGCAAACTCTCCTGGTCTTAAACCGACAGAGGACTTCTGGGACTAACTTGGAAAAGCAGTTGTACGGAGATAACTCCTTCTAAAGAGATGCAAATGCCCTGAAGACCGCACTGTCGGAGGAGCGGAACTAAATTCCCAAACTGTGGTTAACAGCATTATCGACAGCCGGAAAATATGTTTTGATTCGTGTGATTCTCAGGAGAGATAAACTTTCATAATAAATTCAGAACTGTCATAAGCCATTAAAACTGTCATTAAATCAAGTCGTTAAAATTGTCATAAACCTTACTTTTTTATAAGTTATTCTTTTCTTTCTGAAACTCTGCTAGTAATATATTATCAAATTTTTTATTGCTTCATGCAACAGTTTTATATCATATGCAGTGGTCTTAAATTTTTCCTTTGTATTTATGTGTTGTAATATTATCTATCATTCGACAGAAATTCATAAAATTATAATTCACGGTTTCTGAGAAATTTGTGATTTCGTACATGTAAAGATAAAGTATGTTTGATATCGATATGTACATTGATATAGTAGAAACAAAATATGATAGGCTATTTAAACTATTAAGGTACAGCGTATAAAAAACTGAATATTTGACATAATGTTGAAGATTCAGAATAAGACGATTTTGTTAAATTTGCGATCTCTATTAATTCCAGATCCAAACTAAAAAAAAAAAAATTAGGAAGAGAGGGGGAAACCATGCGCATCCTTTTTACCCTTAATGCGTATAGCAGTTTGTCACTTCGATGACGTCTAATTGAAATACGCGAGTTCTGTCTAAGTACTTTTTAATGTTTTCACCTAAAATTGAGGAAAGATGTCTTTTTTACATTCAGCTATGAAAAACTGCTTTGTAAAACAATACCTTTGATGTAGATAAGCAACACTAATTTAATACGATCTGAAATTGAAGCTTCAGATGAAAAATTAAGAAAACTGTTGCAGGTAATGCAATAAACATGGATACACTTTTTGATGAAGTAATGGTTCCAAAAGTCTTTTTCAGGGAAGAGGTCAGATAATTATGAAATTAAGAAAAATAAAACTTTCGAAGAAAACGAGACTTAACTTCTCAATCATTTCGTAGAGTCATTAGGTTATTTTGGAGCATGAGACATGAAAAATGAGCAAGGCCCTCGCCGGAATTCGAACCATGGACATCTCGAATACGTGGCGAGCGGGCAGACCACTACACTACGAAGGTATGCGAAGAAAACGGGAGAAATACCTCATAATTTAAAAGAAAAAAATATTTCATAGTCTAATCTTGCTCAAGTAATAGAATACATTTTCAGCATGTCAGCGGAAAGTCAATAATGGTTATCATTTGGTCTGAAGAAAGATGCAGAACAGCTGAATCAAATTTAAAAGCTTTACAAAGCTGCAAAATTAACAGTGAACTAAAATGAGTTGAACTTTTTGATGCTATCAAAAATAACAAAGAAATTTCAAAATTCACACCAGTGATAAACACTAATAAATTTTTAATAATAAAGTATGTGTCAGCTGGGTTGTTAAAAATGGCTTTTAACTAACTGTTTTCTTTTTTGTTATTAACAACTTTATTATTCAAATTTTTCGATCATAGGTACTAGTCCCTGTGCATTTTATTCCCTGCTGTGAAATTTCCTCAAATTTGCCCCGGTTTGAAGTAAGCAACCTAAGTAAGTAAAATAAGCCGATGTACTCTAGATTATCCGGTGTGGATTATCCGTTTCGTCAATTGTCCGTGCACGGTGCCAATCCCACGTACACACGCTCAACCTTATGCGCAAGAGTGTGTAAAAAACAAAGATGCGCAAGTCCAAGCATGCTTTAAAAACAACTGAATTGCGTCTTCAGGTTTAGTTCCAATGATTACCTCAATTGCTCTATTATCTCCATTACCAAGCCAAGAAGATACTTACAATTACATTAACCTTGAGATAGTGATGACTTCTGCTGAGGCTCTGTGGAGTTGGTCGACTAAAAAAGAATCGAAAAGATTCCAACAAGCGTCTCATTCTGTTGAATGATAAAACAGCATTTCAAAAAATACGCAGTGAAATTCAATAAGTATTTTAGAGTTCTCAAAAACAAATTACCGATTTTCTTAAAAAATAAATACATGTAGTGCGCAGGAAAATTGATAGTTTGGATTAACAGTGTTTTTCAATTATCCTTGATCTGCTCCCCTGATAATTCAGAGTGTATATCTCTACTATCAACGGCTGGGAAAAATAAAGGTCGGACGTGGACTTCTGTGGACACGGCGTATGGTGGAATGTGGTTGGTTTAAGGAAGAAGTATTATTATTTTTTTTACATGCGCTCATCACGTGAATGTCATGTTATTCTTAAAATATTAGAATT
>KK120252.1:35275-54324 GCA_000611955.2 Stegodyphus mimosarum | reverse complement strand
TTCCCTATCTATTTCTTAGCGAACATCTATCGAAGCGAAATGTCCGTTTTCCCACAGCCGCTACTTTGAAATCCTTGGTCGCCCAACCTTGGTGTAGCAAGGATCTTCATCGGATGGTGACACTGCATCCTGTGCTGACCCATTCGACAGGAACATCCCCGACGATTTATATATTTACAAATGCGGGAATACGAATGTGTAACGCGTTTGGTTCTATATCGAGGTTTGAATGTGGTCCGGATGTCTTTTAATTGGAGTTTTCCCGAGAAAGCGGTAATGAAGGAGTTTACAAAAATCTTTAATTAGCACTACAGGAAGTTCTGTTTATTTATGTCTTTCGCGATACAAATCTTCTTAAGAGCTTTCCAATCTTTCGAACCTATATCCGGACAGGTGCAGAAATCCCAATTTGTTTGAATTCATTAGGGTTCGTGGATGGATTAGAATACATTTTTAGTGAATTAGATCTTCGTCAGTAGAAGCATATTAATAATTAATATTTTAATGAAGCAAACGGCGAATAAAATTTTCTTTTTTTCAGTATTAAGGTAATATGTCTTATCTATGGATAATATGTTCCCAGATTTACCGAGTAAATGTGAAATCGCGAGTATTAGCACAGGTATTCATGTATAGAATACTTGTGTGCGTGAGTTCTACATGCATATCTGTGCTGTATATTACACGGGTATCGTATATAAACATAGACAAATAACAATTGACAAATTTTGCGCTAAAAGACACGAACAACATATCATTGAGTATGTGAAGCTGAATTACATTACGTGTTCTATAACTAAAATGTTTAATAAGGCAAAATACCTTTTGCGCTATTCTTCCTCTATCTCAGCTCTATTATTAAATGTACATGAATTATTTTGTGTGTATATGTTTCTGTCTATATGTGCATGTATGTATGTTTGTATGTTTGTAAGTATATTATGTATGCAAGCTTGTTTGTGGGTATGTTTGTTTGTGTGTATGTATGTGTGTGGGTATTTCTGAGTGAATTTTTGGGCATGTTTAATACGATTTCCTTCCAGGTAATTTGTGGAAGAATTAAGACTGTACAAACCTGTTCAACAGAGAAGAAGATGTTTGTCCCAGTCAATTTGTAAAACTTTGTGAAATATATTTCTCCTAGTTTTTTTAGAAAGTAGTAAAAGAACGTAGAGACCTATTTGGTCAAGAATTTTGCGCATTGAGCTGCAAAATTAAAATTAAAGATAAGCAAAAGGTGTAAAATTCTAAAAGCAATTGCATAAAAGTAAATATATATATATATATGTATATGGTTTGGCTGATATTTTAAATTGTATATACAGGGTGTCTATAATTAAAGAACCCTACATCCCAGCTGCCTACAGGCAAAACCACTGATTAGAAAATTGTGAAAATTTGTGACAAACTTAATGAAGGATTAAGAATGTCTTTTAGTGAAAAAAAAATTAGTTACAAATAGCGTCGTGAGAGGGCGTCATGTTAATAAATTATGCATTTAGCCACACCTATACAACAGTTTTAAAATTCTCTAATTTTGTTTCAAAGAAACATGTTCCACATGATTGCAGTTATTTTCAGCTATCATCTGTAATAGCAAGATGGCATATTTCACAGTTGACTCGAAGTGTATGCTGGGAAATGTTCTGAATAAAATGCTTTAAGATCAGGTAAAGTTTTTGACTTGTCGCGATTTACCAGATGTTTCAAATGCCCCAAAGTCAAAAATCGCATGGAATGAGGTCTGCGGATCGGGGAGGCCACACGTTACGAAAGTGCCCGCTGTTCTGATAAAACGATTTTAGTAACAAAGCGCGATCTCTTAAACTTATCGTCATTGTGAGCAACAAGCACATTGAAAACAAAGCCTCCGCGAATGTTTCTAGGTTTTATAGCAGCTGCTGCATGACGTCGACTAAAAATTTATATTTTTACTATAGATTTTCAAAAAAGTAAAACGCCTTTTGGTGACGCTATTTTTAACTTTTTTTTTCTGTGAAAGATTTTTCCTCCATTCATTAAGTCCGCTTCGAAATTTCACGATTTTCAAATGAAATCAAGCCAGTGATCGCAAACAAATCAGTAACCAGTGATTGACCATTAACCAGTCATTTGACCAGTGGAACCAGTGACCAGTGATTTTCAAGCGAATCAAGCCAGTGATCAGAAAAAAACGGGTTTCGTTTTACGTAGCTTTGAAATAGGGTTCTTTAATTATAGACACCCCTTTTATATAGTTGTTTCAAATATTCTGGTAGCGAGTCGGGGAAATATTTCGCTCCCGAAATTATAAAATGAAATTTGCATATGTTTAATTGTTAGTTAAAGCGGGTTTTTTCGGATTAGCGAGATGACGAAACGCTCTTTTCGTGGTTTATGAAATTGTTGATGGTTGTATGAAAAGATGCCAACTCTCCTTGAAAAGTTGGGATCTTTCCATGGAACCAGCAATGGTTCTTCTGTTTGATTCTGCTGTTTTTCTTTTATTTTTCCACAATAGTGCATATTTGCAATCCAGCATGCTTTCTTATTTGCTATTTTTTACCACAATAGCACACTTCTGCATTCTAAATTTCACCTCGGATTTCCTAGAAAATAATTTTCTTTATTTTCTCTACTATTATATTGAATTAAATGTTATATTTGCGGCGATTGCGCAGGATTTTACTCTATGGCCCTTCTGAATGGACTTTTTAAAATTCCCATTTTTAAAAAAGATCTTCAAGTTTTCTTTTTCTTTCCTCCTTTTTTTTGTTGTATTTGTTTTGTATTGTTTCAAATGGTCTGGTAGTGCGTCGGGCAATTAGTTCGCTACTGAAAGTATAAAATGAGATTTGTATATGTTTAATTGTTAGTTTGTAAGATCTACTGTCTATCTTTTGTGTGAAATCTGGAGAGTAGAGACTCCACAGAAGAAGGGTTAAAACTACCCTTTATTACACTCTTAAATTATTTACAATGCGTCAACTTGACGCTAACAAACTGCGCCTCTGCTTGGGCACTAACTGAAATAGTAAGAACCTGTAGAGACATTAGGTTATTTCGAAGCAGGAGACATGAAAAATGAGCAACGCCTTCGCCGGGAATCGAACCACGGACCTCTCGGTTACGCGTCGAGCATGCAGACCACTACACCACGAAGGCATGTGAAGAAGGCGGGAGAAATACCTTATAAACCAAACTCAAAATTTGAAGATATTCACAAGTAGTAGAATTGCGCTACAAGTCTCAGACTATCCTGTTTCCTAGCGTTGAAAATCTAGCGGCAGCAAAGTAATAGTTATTACCCCACGTTTAACCAGCATTAACTGTTAAGACGTACAATACGCACAGAGTTTTCCCAGACTCTCTAACTTTCCCTTCTAAAACTTGATACTTAAACCTTTTTCTTCCACTGGTAGAATTTGCATTAATTCACGCGCAAATTCTACCAGTTATTTACAATGCGTTACTACAGTTATTTACAATGCGTCAACTTGACGCACATTTAAATTTTCTGGTACTGGCAGTTAGGAGCATGAGAGCTTATAAGAAAAAACTTCAAATTAAATTTAATTGTTTATTTAAAGTTGTACAGACATTAGGTATTTTTGTGAGCAAGAGATGTGAAAAATGAATAACGCCTTCGCCACAGACCTCTGAAATACGCATCTACCGTGATGACCACTACACCACGAAGGTGAGATAAATACGTTATATACTCCCCCTTTTAAAGGGCGACTGGGGCTCAGGGGACCCAATTGCCAAATCCTGGTGTTGGAGAATCATCATCCACCACCTTTTTTTTGTTCGGACGCCACTTGTAGAGCCATTAGGTTATTTCGAAGCAGGAGATGTGAAAAATAAGCAATACCATCGTCAGGACTTGAACCACGGACCTCTCGAATACGCGTCGAGCTGACCACTACACTATGAAGGCATGCGAAGAAGGTGGGAGAAATACGTTATATAGTATCCCTTTTAAAGGGCGACGAGTATCATGGGACCCAATCGCCAAATCCCGGTGGTGAAGAATCATTATCCACCACCTTTTTGGTTCGGGGCCAAATATAAGATCTACTGTCTATCTTTTGTGTGAAATCTGGAGAGAAGAGACTGCTCAGAAGAAGGTTTAAAAGTACTTTTTATAACACTCTTAAATTATTTACAATGCGTCAACTCGACGCTAACAAACTGCGCCTCTGCTTCGGCGATAACTGAAACAGTAAGAACCAAACTCAAAATTTGAAGATATTAACAAGTAGTAGAATTACGCTACAGGGCTCAGACTATCCTGCTTTTTAACAGAGCGTTGATAAATTTAATGGTAGCAAAGTAATAGCTGTTACGCCAAGTTTAACCAGCAATAACTGCTAAGCCGAAGCTCACGCTACAATACGCACAGAATTTTCCCAGACTCTAGCTTTCCTTTCTAGAGCTTGATAATCAATCCTTTTTCTCCCACTGGTAGAATTTGCATTAATTCACGCTCGCTAGCAAATTTAAATATTCTGGCACTGACAATTATTGGAATGAATGCTTATAGGAAAGAACTTAAAATTAAATTGAACTGGTTATTTAAAGTAAGTATAAATCACTACAAGTTAAAGGGGATTTTTTTTGGATTAGCGAGATGATGAAACCCGTTTTATTGTTAATGGTTGAATGCGAAGATTTCCTCTCGGAAAGTCGGGATCTTCCTATGAAGCAGCAATGATTCTTCTGTTTAATTTTGCTGTTTTTTTTTTTATTTTTCCACAATAGTGCGTATTAGCTTTCATTAATGTTTTATTCTACTGTTCTATTTTTTCCAAACGCATATTTGCATTCAGAAATACTTTCTTGTGTGCCATTTTTTTACTACAATAGCACATTTCTGCATTCAAAATTTCACTTCGGATTTCCTGGAAGGTAATTTCCTTAATGTTTTCACTCTCTATGTATATATAAAGATTTATATAATTTTATATTATACATATATGTAATAGGTATTGTAATTGAATGACTGTAATTGACCACTATATTAGCTGCAACCATAATTCGACCCTCCTACTGCTTTCCAGTCATTTCGGCAAGCAGAAAATACTAGAAATATCTCGGCGACCGATTGAAGACTATATAGTGAAAAAGAGAGCATCTGCTCTGAGTTGTTTAGTTAGCTAGTAATTATTGTTGTTGCGAGTTATTAGTTCAGCGTGAATTGAGATATCTCCGGATTAGCTTTCTCTTTAAATGTGCTTTACGTTTCGTTGTGTTTAACGTTCTCAGTAGTTTGAAGCGTAACTACTGACCGTACTAGGGCCCACCAGCGGCCGAGCGGTAAAGACGCTGAACACTGGTAGTTCGGTCCGAGGTTCGAATCCCGCGAACGGGCTGGCTGCATGGGCATTTTCGTGGTTTTCCTCATGTGTAACGTGTATATGAGCCAGTTTCCCTTAGAAAGTCCTCCACGAAGGCATCCCTCCCTTTACGCAGATAGCCCTCGTGTGCTTTGCCATAATTGAATAACCAACCAACCAACCAACTGACCGTACTCTGTGATACTGTGAACACCTGCATCGTATTTTAATATTTTAAGTATTTCTGTGGAACCTTAAAGGACTTTGAAGTTTTTCTTTTGATAAAATAAATTTTATTAACCTATCATCGGGCATTCAGTATATTACGAACCCTTTCGCACACAGCAGTCTGGGTGTCAGGAGTGCGGTTGAATGTCAGTAACAAGAGCGATTGAGGAACATTTAAGACAGTTGGTGGCAGCCTTTGCTGAGTTTAAAGAAAAAATGAAAACGGGCCAAGAAGTGATGAGATCTGTTAAAGAGGAGATGAAAGCGGGACAAGAATCCTTTAAAGAAGAGATGAAAGCTGTTCAAGAAAAGATTGAAGGAGGTCAAGAGGAAATGAAAAGAGAAATTACCTGCATAACAGAAAACAAATTTGAGGCTATGGAAAGCAGAATAGAGGCAGTGGGAGAAAGTGAAGAAAGCGTTTCCTGTATCAAAGACAAATACAAGAGAAAGTTTCTACTGTGAAATAATAGTTCGAAGGAAAACTATCTACCATCCAACAACAAATCGAACAAATTGACGACAGGGTTTCTGAGCTCGCCTCAGTTGACACCTCAAAAAGATTCATAGCCATAGCAGGAAGCAATTCTAATGGTTTTAAATTTTTACCCATGCCTTCTCGTTCCTCTTTGAAGCTATCCACATAGGATAGTAAGACCTTCTGGGAAGTGCTTAAGACACAATTTTCCATAGTAGCGGAAGCAAATAGATGGCATTCCAAGCTAAGGCGTGTTATCTCGCCGCTTTTCTGAGAACATATGCAGCAGATATCCTTCAGACTCTTCCCGAAAACCAGCGGCTAGGCGTCTAAGATATATGCGCTTTGGGGAGAAGTATTTGATAGATTATAGCAGGCTTCAACTCGACAGAATCAAGGAAATCCGGTCCTTGTAGCTCTTCATCGATGGCACCGGGATCCTGAAATACAGAAAGCTGAGCGAAGGACTTATGTCAATTATTAAAAAAACGCTATGAAGTTAGAGACGCTATGAAACGCGTGTACGCTATGAAGTTAGAGACAGGCCAGCAAGCAACTCGTAGAGCCCGCCACGCAATCACAGCTGCTTAAGTCCAAGAACCAGTAGATCAAGTGACAGCTCTGGACAATTTAACCAGAGAAATCAATGCCTTGATACGGAATAGGAGGGAAAAGAAACCGAAAAAGTGCTGGAACTGCCAGACTGAAAGCCACGTACGTAGGAAATGTAGAACATCCCAGAGCACGAAAAATAAGACTACTCCCCAGCAACATCACAGGAAATAAATTAGTGGCCATATTATGGAGCAGAGTTTGAAAGATAATGAGAAGCCGCTCTTTAGATTTAAAGCGCTTGAGATTTCTGCAGTAAATGGCGGCAGTAATGCACTCTTCATTATGGAGCATATCAATTGAGCTCCCTGCAATATGACCCGTCGATTCGGGAGCCAATGTTACCATCGTTCGGAAAGATTTAGCTCAATAGTTTAAGGAGGAATTCATTTAGATTACATCCTGTGTTATCCTCCAAACTGCGTCTGGTGATAAAATCGAAATTTATAGAAAGTTAAAAGTACACATCACGATTGGAAGTGTCGCGTACCATCACACAGTATATGGGCCAGCTATTACAGATCCTTGCATACTGGGATTGGACTTTCTAAGGAAATATAATTTTTCCTTGGACTTTAAAAATAACGAACTGCATTTAGCCTCTGAGAGCATAACTATCTGCAATCAGAAGCGTTAGCAAAAGAAGCAGCACATAACATCGACACTCATGAACTCACCATTAAACTCCCGAATCTCACTTTAAGAGACGAATACGGGATTCTTCACTAATGTACTGGCAGGAGGAGTGAAATGCGGTACCTCAGGATCGGAGAACCCACGACTTCTGTCACACACTTAAGACAGACGGGCTCATATCTCTTCCCTAGCTGACCAGGTACATAACGGGTTATGGATCCTTCCCACACTACTTTGAGAGGAGGATTTCTTGCTCTAACGTTTGTGTGTGCTTGCGGCAATCCAGAACATTATGTCACATCCTGTCTGTTGACAGTGGAGTGGAACATGCCTCATCCAACAAATTAGCCTTCCTTGAAACGTCTGTTTATCAAACAGCCAGCATTACTAAAAAACTCAAAAACTCAGGTGGCTTATGGATATTGCAGGCTCTAGGCCAAGACTTGCATGGACCTTCTTAACTGCAATTATAATAGGCGCACATAAGGTATCCATACGAAAAAATGACCACTAACAAAGACATATGAACAGTCTATACGTACAACGTGTAAAGGTGTGTTATATTAGTGTGCAGTAGCATAGTATTTAACCTAACCTAATTTATTTAACTAACTTAACAATACTGAATAACTGCATATCGCATTATGCAATGCTGAGTATTGTAAAATATGTAAATGAGAGCTTGCTGAATTTAACACTAATCTAAGAATATTACGTTAATTAGGGTTGTCTATATACTATATCTAATACCATGACATTATTTGTAGTCTTATTAGCATGTATATTTCAGGAGTTTTGTATTCGCTGTAATATCGTAAATTTAGTCTCTAAATAGCACTAGAACAGTTGCCTTTTCGTTTTAAGTAAAAACATAGGTATCAAAATGTAACACATGTGTTATGCACAATGCGTATCGTACTGTAATAATCAACTAACAAAGGCTTTTTATTTAATAATGCAACAAGTAAATTGGTAAGGCATTCAGCGTATAGCGCATGCTTTATTTTGTATTTGTGTTAAGTAAGTATTACGTGTTTGTATATACACTCACTTCTAAAAGTTAAGCACGAAGATGTAAAATGCAAAAAAATCAACAAATACTGTTTTGATTGACACAAAATTCGGCAGGAAAGTCGGCATATATATTTATTTTTATGCATAAAACAAAATCAATAATTATATACAGAAATGAAAACAATATTAAATTTTTGTAAGTTTTCCCATAATGACATACTGGAAACTTATACAGAATTATGTATAAAGTGAAAATAAACAGAAAGGGCATTAATAGGGTATGTGATCCCCCTCATCTGTATACAAAGTTTACACCTTGTGACCATGCTTTCAATTAGGTGGTCAACCACCGCAGAATTAAGCAATCGCCATTCTTCTTGTAGAGCAGCTTCCAGCTCAATAAAAGTGGCTGGAGGTAGGAAACGTGAAGATACAGCATGACCGAGAGCATCCCAAAGATTTTCAATGGGATTAAGGTCGGACGAATATGCTGGTCACGCCATTCCCTCAATCCCTTCACTCTCCAGGTAGTCATCGACGATGTCATCTCTATGGGGACGTGCGTTATCGTCCATTAAAAGAAAAGTAGGGCCAACTGCTGCAGCGTACAATCTCACAATGGGTTCTAGAACTTCATCTCGATACCAGGCAGCCGTCAAAGAACCCCTTTTAAAGATGTGCAGGTCTGTGCGGTATCCTAATGAAACCCCTGTCCATACCATAATGCTTCCTCCTCGGAATACGTTATGTTCGGTGATGTTTTGGGACTGATTGCGTGTTCGTTGTTCACGCCATATCCTTATACGCTTGTTACCTGGATCCAGAGCAAATCTTGACTCATCAGTAAACATTACATTGCCCCAGTCAGACACATTCCAATTGACATGTTCTCGGCACCACTGTAATCGTGCCCCTCTTGATTGGACGGATAGAGGAACACAAACTCGAGGTACCCGGGCGTACAGTCCACTCATATGTAATTTTCGGCGTAGAGTAGCTGCAGATATCGCCTTACCAATGGACGCTATAACCATAGATGTCCCACGTATGGAGGTCGCTCTGCGATTCTGCTTGGCTGCAAGAACAATATATCGATCTTCCACGGGTGTTATAACCCTTGGGCGACCGGCTACGGGCCTTCGGACAACTGTCTGTGTGGTTTGCAATTGTTTCTCTAAAGTTGAAAATACAGAATGATAAACGCCGAAAAAAAGAGCAACATCTGCGATCGACTGTCCTGCTTCAATGCGCCCCACAGCACGCCAGCGCTCAGAATCTTCCATTCTACTTCTGGAAGTCATAGAAACACGTATGTTTTGAAAACAAATGTACGAAAGTTTTAAACACCTTCTAACAGCACTTACAATCAACTTCTGTAACCATTCATAAAGCTGGCTTCTTATAAGACTGCCTTTTTTGGCATATTTCTTGACATGAAAGTGCGATTGGCTGTTACCTAACATATTTTAATACTTCCATCTACCTCTGCAGCGAATTGAATCTTCTTCAATTCTGATTGACTTCCGGAAATCAGCATTTTCCTCTCCGTGCTTAACTTTTGGAAGTTAGTGTATATTGTATATGTATTCGTATTTGTATATCTATTATATATCTCCATAGTTATTGTGTCCAGTATGCAGCCATTAGTGTTCTGACGCCATTTTAGTTATGTCGTATGTGTCAAAATCGCATAGTTGATAGCGACGATGATTATTGTGTAAGTGTGTATAGTAGCCCGTGTATTGGCTTGGTGGAAATCATGTGATGTTCAGAGTAATATGTGCAAACGAAAAGGTGCCATAATTAATACTAATGTACTAGTAATTCTGCATTGTAACTAGCAGTATTTATTTAATAGTATTTGTTGTATGTGCAGTGTAAAATGTGTAAACAAGAGGGTGTTGCAGTTAATAACTAAGTATTGTATTTAATAGTAATGTTTTAATAGTTCTGTATGTATTTCGTTATTTTAGCATGAGCTTTAAAGTTGTCATTCTTGTATCTTATATAGTACTGCATTAGTTGTGTTACGAATAAACAAGTAAAGCACTAATCCTGCAGTATTGTGTACAGTTTACTATGTATTAGTACAGGTATAGCACATGGCCAGTCACGCTTGCGGTATTATGCTCAGTATGTAGTAATTAGAGCTCTGTCGCTATTCTAGTTAAATACCGTGTATCCAAAACATACACTTAAAAGCTACAATGATTAATGTATGATGTCCAATGTATAATGTGTAAATGAGGGTATGCGGTATTCAATAGCTTTGCATTTGTATTTAATAGTATTGTTTCAATAGTACTGTAGCATAGTATTATAGTATTTCAGCCCCTATATGCCCTCCTAACAATTATTTTGCAATAAACTTCTGGTGTTCAAAAAACCGTATGGGTATCCAAGTCATCTGTACTACAACATTAAATCTGTCTGTATATCTGTCTGTAACATCAATGTAAATGTTTAATTATTAATGTGTAATATTTATATAAACGCTATAATATACGCATAATCAGTGTAAAATTGTATAAGTGCATCCTCATTGTCCCATGGGCACATAAAATATACCAGGGTAGTTTTTGTTTATATATACGGGTCAGTGTAGAATTTGTGTGTCGTCGCAGCGTAAAATCAAGAGTAAAATATTTAAATATAGATCTAAAATATCCGTTTAAATGCTACACAACAGTGTACGCAATAGTGTCAAACAGACTTTTACGTATAAGCGTATCCTCAATGTCTAAACCTATAAGCGCATAAAATGCACCAAGGTAGCATATAAATATACTTTAGTGTAGAATTATTACATCTATCAGAGTAAATTCAGTATCAAACGTTTAAATTTCATTGCAAAAATCTAAGTAATATGATTATGTGTGCAACTGCTTGTGCATCAGTGTAAAATAGATGTTTCGTATTAAAGTATTCTCAATGTCTAAACTTACGTGCACATAAATCGCACCAGGGCAATTTGTGTTTATGTATGCGCTAGTGAGACACTATGTGCTTCAGAGTCAAATCAATGTGATATGTTTAAATTGCAGTGTAAAAATAGCAGTACAAAAAGTTCAAATATCAGTGTAAGAGCATGTTGTACGAAACTATCGTCTTGTACCTTGCCCTTCTGTTGCCAAAACTTCCTGTTGAACTCCCGAAACCGCGCCCTTGGGGCGCCAGGGAGTTCTTGCGTTGTACAATTGCGAGTTCGGAAGATACTTGAATAGTCTTCGTAAACTGCCCGGGGGCCACCTGTAGCACAATATTAAATAAAAGGACTTTGTCGTAACACGTATTTCAGATGTAGCGATAACTTCCGCTTTCAGATCACCAGCAACCCAAAGTATGTTTTCATGTTTTGTTCCTTGATGTACTGCGCGAACAGAGCGCCACAGACAGCGATTAAAATATTTAAGCATCCATCCGAACCTCTAACACCGAATTTTTCTTCTTTTTTGCCTGTTTTGTGGGAGCTTAATTAAATTTAGAATAACTAACCCAGAGATTAGAATAAGTGTGCTGCCACTCCATTAAGCACGAGACCTTTCAAATTCAATAAAAGAAAAATTCCGCCTTTTAAAAGGAAAGTTTTGCCACTGGCTGAAAAGCATTTGTTCCGTTCTTTTCTATATTTTTTGTTTTATTCTGTTCTGTATGCTATTATGCTCATTAATTTACTTCTTAAATAGTTAAATTAAGTTAAAATTTACGATTTTCAACTCCTATGGTTATAGGAACCGCCCGTGGCCAAGTAATTAAAACAGACGAACACTAGTAGTGCATGCTTGTATTTCTTCGTGCATAACATGAATGCGATTCAGAGACATAAATCCGAGTCCTTTTTAACCGCAATTTCATTTCATTTCATGTAAGGTCGAGATAAGAAATATCGGGGATCGCCATCGCCGACATTACATGTTATAAATATGTCATCACTACTTTCCTTTGCACGCAAATGACTGTACACGAAACAAAACTACTTTCACGTTAATGGTGAAAATAATTAAAGAAGCTTTATTTTGCATAGTGCGTGATTAGGTTCTTAACTCGGTGTTAACTTCGCTCTTTAGCTCCGTGCCAGCAACACAATGGATAATGAAGGATGAGCATTCGCTTAGATTGTCATTAGAACGAAGAAGCATAGTAGTACTTTACACAGGCAGATAGCCTTTCACATTAAACAATGTTTTCTAATAGTTAACATGGTTTTTTATGGCACTGTGAGATGAGCAGCTCTGGTGTGACGCTTATCGGTCCAAAAGGGAGAGCTTTCGAATTCAGTCGGCCGTCATAATCCACGTGGAAAAGTTGTGTACTCTTAGTTTCGATTTTATCTCTAGTATAATGAGATGAAAGAAGATAAATAAGGTTAAAAGCTACAGTTAACTTTTAAACATTCGAAAATGGAAGTACTCGTTAAGTTAAAAATACCTATTCGTGTAGGCTAAAAATGGGTAATCGAATATGCAAAGTATTCGGCTGAAAAATCCATTATTGGTTAAATTAAAAATACTTGACTGAATATGGAAGGTATTCGCTTGAACAAATAATTCGTATTCGATTAAGTTAAAAATTTATGTTTGTTTATTTAAAAATCCATATTCGATGACGTTAAAACTACTTCATCGAAATGGAAGGAGTCCTGTTATGCTAAAGACAAGCATTCGGTTAAGATAAAATCACTTGATCGTAAATGAAACTTTAAAAAAAAGTTCAAAATCCATATTTGGTTAAGTTAAAAATCAGTATTTAATTAAAACACTTAAACTGACTACTTAAAATTATTGGTTAAGCGACTAAGCTCAAAACACTTAATGTAATACAAAAGGTATTGTATTAAGCATTTTGGGTATATTACAATAAATTTTTTGCTGGCTAATACGTGTCATATAATAATTCATTTATGTGGACTGTCATTGCCTTCTGTTATTATTGAAAATAGTTTTAAAAAATGGTAGTTTCAAATGAGTGAGTCAGTTTGTAAGAGTGTCAAATAGGTTTGCATTTCTAATCCTTTCTTCAAAGAAATTATATCCAGAAATTTATTGAAGGGAAACGTATCTGCGGGCAATATTAAAAATTGCTTAGGGAGATGCATGCGGCTTGCTAACACTGATTTAATTGTTCTCTCCCCCCTTCAAGTTTCGTTTTAAACTTCATCCAAAGGGGGTAATTTAAAATCTCAGTGAAGCGAGACAAGGAAAGTCATTTCTTAATGTTAATATATTGAAACAGAAAGCTTTCACTGCCTACAAGGTTTTTACAGCACCGCATCTTACTTTTCAAGTTTTGTTTCAACAAGGCAAAAAAGAACCGAGTGAGTTAAAAAAGTGTATCTAAATTCGCATGGCTGCTTTTTAATGATAGGTAAAGCAAAAGAGGATGAATTGCCTTCCAGCTAAATGTCTTAATCAGAGGCTAAATCCGAAAGTTTCTTCATTCGCTATGTTTAGAAGGCAAATTAAAAAATTTTCTAAATTACGCTAAATTTAAATTCATTTTAAAAGCTGTATCTAAATCCGCATGGTTACTCCATCCTTTTTTTTGAGTTTATCCGAACTCAGATAATTTGTATTTCAAATAATCCGAATTGAAGAAATCCGAATTTATTTTTAAAAATGTACCTAAATTCGTATGTGTGCATTGGTTCGTAAAGCAGTACTCGATTTTTTTTCACTCAAGTTTTTTAATCGCTAGTTTTAAAGGCTAAATCTGAATTTATCTTAATTTCCTAGGTTTAGAAAGTGAATTCGAAATTGTCTGAATCTAATTATCCGTGTTTGCTTTAAAATTTATCTAAGTCACATGGCTGTCTTTTTTAACGCTCTTTAAAGCAATACACTATTGCGTTTCAGTTAAATATGCTAATTGCTAAACAGAGATTCTAAATCAGGATTTATCTGAAGTAATTAAACTGACAGGTTAAATACGAAATTATCTAAATTCGGAAAAATTCGAATTCATTAAAAATGTATTTTAATTTGAATATCTAATTTTTAATGGTTTGTAAAGCAATAGATGATTGCTTTCCATTCATATGTCTTAATCTCTGTATTGAGATGCAAAATCCGAATTATCTTCATTAACTAGGTTGTGAGGTTAAATCCGAGTTCATCTTAAAATGTATCTAAATTCGCGTGTCTGCTTTTTAATATCTCCTAAAACAATACACTATCTTAACTGTTAAATCAACTGTTAAATCGTAATTTATCTCATATATCGAGTCTAAATCACAATTTTTCCTAATTCGCTAGATTCGGAGGTTAAATCTGAAATCATTTCAATTCGGATAAATTCAAGTTAATTGAAAAAAGTATCTAAATTCCCATTAGTACACTTTAAGGTCTCGTAAAGCCATATGCGATTGACTCTTTTCCAAATATCAGTCGTTTGGAAGTCAAACTATTTCGATTTTCTTAAATATCTTTACAAACTTTACCTTTAGTCAACTGATTACTAAATTTGATGCTTACGTATTATCCCGTCTACCGTGAAAGTCAGCTACAATCGAATCAAGAAAGTTAGCGTAGATCTCGCCAAAGTTGCGCCAATAGTTCCTAAAGAATTTTGAAAAAACTGAGACCTCTTTGTTTCATAAACAATCAATATTTTTCTCCCTTTGTTTTTGCGCTTCTTAAAAATGTTTCGTTCATTCCTATAATTTTGTTAGACCCTCTCATTTTTCCGAAAGCTCTGTTTAGAACACTATGAGTACAAACTTTACGTAAGTAATTATTCCAATCCATTAATAATCTGTAGCCGTATATAATTGACTATATCATGTCTATTAGTGCACATATGTTTTGACAGTAAGTTGCATAACTTCGAAAATAATCCACTGCTTGCTGTTCTGTGAAAAGCAAGTCCCAAATGTTAATAATTTTTTTCAGTGTTCAAGGAAATATACAGGAATAGCAGTTAAATTATATCCTTGATTATAAAAATTAAAAATGGCTTATCAAGATTCAATCGCAGTTATATTAAGTAACTTCTTTTTCAGTACCTTTATACGTCACGCTTTTACGTTAAGTTCTTAGTATCATTTTACGTCACACTTTTTACGTCACGCTTATCCATTATTGGCGCTAAATTGGCCTGTTTGGCGACAATTTCGTAATTAACTGCATGATACGTAAGTACATTACATTATAAATGGCATTAAAGACCAATGCTTGCAAGAGAACTCGAATACTATTATTCAGTTTTTGATTACATCATTTTTACCATTATTTTATTTTAAATTTGTTTTCTTATCTTGTAAAATCAAAGGCTGGGCTTTACACGTAATCAGTTACAGAAATCATGAGGGTTTCAAATGAAATGTATGTATCTAAAACAGAAAGTAGTAGAGTTGTAATTAGTACGTAGCGATTTTTCTGTTACAGACAACAGATCTGTCGCATAAGTGGAGGGTTGTAATCCAGTGATTTACCCCACAATAACTTGAAAAAGGGGCTGTATTTTCGAACCATTTCTCAATGTAGGAGTTTGAAATGATTGTTGTGTATTTATGAATTGATATGGATCGATGATCATGAATTTTACAGAGTTCGTGCTGCAGACATCATCTTCTGTTACTGCTGATCTCTTACACACTTTTTTGCTTGTTTGTTAATTTTTGTGTTTTTTTACTCTGGTCATCTGATAAGAACTTTTCCATCATTCAGCAATAAAAAAAGTTAATTTCTTTAATGAAGGTCTGATTATCCCGCAATTTACGATTGGTTAGTGGGAGTTAACTGTAATTGCCAAGTGTTGAAAAATTTTTTGTGCTCTTTTAAATTATAAAGGAAAGAAATTCTACTTTTATATACCATTACTCTTATATTTTCCTATATAGGCGATTGTTGATTCAGTATAATGATTTACCATTTTTTGGCTTTAAGATGCCAGCATTTAAGAAGGTATCCAATTTTCCCATGCATATTATCATATGCTAAGTGGTTAATGAACCTTCTAGCAGTTGGAAAATTCATGGCTTCGAAATGTCGAACAGCTTTGCTGTGGAGGTCGGCTGGTTCTCGAGTCTTTAAGCGGAGTATTGGTTGTTTGAATATGCTAAAGCACAAGATGGCTGAAGGGATGGATCGTTTGTGAAGGACCTTTATAAAGAAAACTGACTCGCATTAACTTAGACACTTGATTTTATTAATATATTGTTGCGTGCGTACGGGTCCGTTACGGATTGAATGCACAAGTCCTTAAAAAGTTAAAAAATTTATTCTTTCCACAAGAAATAAATCAAAATGCTGAAATATTTCTTCAAAGATATTCTTACAGTATCGCAATATCTCAAACGTTAAACATAATTCGCTGAAAAACAGATAAAGTTAATCCAATCTCACAGCGAATTCGCTACAATCAATCACAGCATTAAGTAAACAAACAGCAGTTCGCTTTAAACAGCTACAACTACAAGTGAGATGAGGTGTTTCAATTCGGTTTTTATAAGCTTTTTAATTACTCAGTAGAACAATCTCGATTTTTCTAGATTTTTCTGGATGGCAACAGTAATTACGAGATATTTATTTATTAAATATTAAAAGCACGCACTCTTTTATTTTTATTTTTCCAACGTAGCTTTCTCTTCAAAAATCGTCTGCGTTGCACGGGAAATAAAAAGCAATTTTAATTATAATTCTAAATAAATAACCAAATAAATATGAAATCCGTAACACTGCCCCCCCCTTCCTAAGGAACGCACGTCCCGGGCATTACAATTCTTGGACAGGAAGCAACACTTACAACTAAGGCATCAATGCAATAATAAGCATTACATTATAATTACAAAATAAACAATAATTGCATTAATTGGACATAACTTTCAGCAAATCAAGTACTATTAAACGCTAAATACAATTCAGATACTATCAAATACAAATACTATCAAATATTAAATACAAATCAAATACTAAATACAAATATTAAATACAAATCAAATACTAAATACAAAAAGGGCCATAGTCTTATACTATTTTACATTACTTTTTATAATTATATACACTACGTACTATGGCCATAGTAAGAAACTAACCTGTCGTAATGAACGACTTTAGGTTTAGAGAGCGATAACTTACGGATCGGAACCACGACTTCGTTCAGCCTGTTAAGGACTATGTAAGGACCATCCCAAGGTGACTGTAGTTTCGGAGAAAGTCCTTTTCTGAGAGTCGGATTCCACAACTACACCTTCTCTCCTTCGTTGAAACGATGTCCAGTAGCTCTCGTGTCGTAGCGGATTTTCATCTTCTCCGTCGCCAAGTTGACTCGTTCTCGTACAAAGTTGTGCATCACTTCAAACCGGACTTGTAGATCTTGATTGTATTCCTCAGGCGATGAAGGTACATCCGGAGGGCGACCAAACAAAAGATCACATGGCAGACGAAGGTCACGACCGAAGAGATCCGAGATGGGGAACACCCGGTAGTCTCGTGGTTAGCACTGCGGTAAGCCAGTAAAAATAGTGGTAACTTCTTGTCCCAGTCCTGTTGGTGTCTAGAAACCACTAATGAGAGTTTATTAAGGATGCTTCGGTTAAACCTCTGTACCATGATGTCCGACGGGAGATGTAAAGGCGTCGTTTGGGTTTTGTCAATGCCGAGTAGCTTGCAGAGTTTTTTGATTACAGCTGAGGTAAAATTCCTTCCCTGATCGGAATGTAACTGAAGAGGCACTCCGAACCTTGAAATCCAGTGCTGTATCATTACCTCTACTACTGTGACAGCCTCTACATCAGGAATAGGATATGCTTCAGGCCACTTGGTGAAGTAATCAATGACAACGAGAATGTATTTTTTGCCATGAGCAGTTGGGGACACAAGATGTCAAAGGCGATATGCTCAAAAGGTGCTCCTACGTTGTACCCTCGCAGCTTGCCTCGGCTGCGTTTCTTCGGTCCTTTCCGACATGCACAGGCATCGCAACATCGGCGCCACTTTTGCACGTCATCCTTTGCATCATTCCAGTAGAAACGCTCCCAAACTCCCTGAAAAGTCTTCATTATTCCAAGTGACCTCCTGCAGGGCTGCTATGTAGTTCTTTAAGTTCGGGATCCGGGATCTTGGGAGTAGCAGCTGCCATCGGAATGTCTTTCCATCATCCGATTTGAATTTCCGGTACAAGACGCGGTTTCGTATATGATAGGAGTCCCGAGAGTCCAATATTGTTTTGTTGTGGAACTATAGCTCGAAATATCCTGCCAGGGAGGTTTTCTGTTTAAGGTCTCCATTAACTCAATTATGGGTTTAATGTCACGGTCTTCCACTTAGTCTTTCCTGATTTCCTTGTCACTCCATGAGTCTGGATCACCCGATGATGATGTTGTCATTTGTCGTGCGATTGGATTAAACATTTGGTATTTAGCTTCGACACTGGAACAATATCGGGAATTTTCTGGGCAAGGTCTAGACAAGGCGTCTGCGTTTCCGTGCGATGATCCCTTGCGATTACGGATAGTGATGTCATATACCTGGAGTCTCTGTATCCACTTGGCTATCTGACCCTCAGGATTCTTGAAATTTAAAAGCCAGGCCAATGATGCATGATCCGTGCGGAGCAAGAATTTTCTGCCGTATAGATAATGATGGAAATGTTCTACAGCTTTGACTATGGCGAGCAACTTGTAAGGTTTTAGTTAAACTAACCAAGTTTATTTTAATTTAAATCTTTTCTATCTCCTCTCTGCTTCAACTTCCTGTCAGAAGAAGCGCGCGTTTTTAGCTTATGCTAATTTTTTGAAGTTCAGCCATGCACTATTAAGCAGAGGT
>KK120252.1:0-28497 GCA_000611955.2 Stegodyphus mimosarum | reverse complement strand
AACCACTTGCTTCCAGAAAGAGTATCCAGAATGTCGTCAATTCTAGGAAGAGGGTAACTGTATTTTTTTGTAACCTCGTTCAACCGGCGATAGTCAACACAAAATCTTTCTTCTTCACCAGGACGATGGGAGATGCCCAGGAACTTGCTTAAGGCTCGATGACATTGCTTTCTTGCATGTCCTTTAAAAGTGTTCCCACCTCTTCCTGTTTCGCAATCGGCAGACGTCTTGGATGTTGCTTGATTGGTGGATGATCACCAGTATCGATTATATGTTCAGTTAAACTAGTTCAACCCACGTCAGAAGACGAGCAGGAGAGCAGGAGAAAAAAACTTGAAGATCTTTAATGAGACGCTCGGCAGCATTATTTTCTTCATCGCTTAATTGCGCATTCTGCAATAACTCCGATGTAATGCTGTCTGAAGACACGGTTTTTGAGATGTTGCTTTTTCTTTCAACGCTGGTTACTGGATTACATTCTGCACCACTTCACCTTTCATAATAACTCTCGCCTAGTCAATTACATTGGCAACTCTAACCGGGATAACGGTCTCCGATAGTCGACGAGTGCTGAGGCTATTAGTAAACCTTAAGGGCTAGTGCAATTCTTGGGGTATTCCATGACGGCGTAGCGAAAACGGCGTACGGATCCAGGAAGTAAAATTTCTGTTCTTGCCGGTATTCTGATATCGTCTTGAGCTATGATTTTGGGGATAGATTTCACGCCTTCATCATTAACCCCGAATAGGGTTATGTCCTCAGAGGCAGAATGCAGTTCGTTATTTTGAAAGGCCAAGAAAAATTTTTATTTCCTTAAAAGTCCAGTCACAGTATGCAAGGGTCTGTAATTTCTGCTACATATGCCGTGTAATGGTAAGCGGTACTTCCAAACGTGATGTTAACGTTTAATTTCCCCTCTATATCGATCTTCTCGCCGGGCATAGTATGGAGGGTAACGCAGAGCGGCGACCAGATAAGTTTACCTTCGAGCTGTTGAGCCAAATCTTTTCGAATGATGGTAACATTGGCTCTCGTGTCGATCTTGCTATTATAAGGAACTCCACTGATGTGTTCCATGATGAAAAGTCCGTTACTGCGGCCACTCTCTGCCGAAATCTGAAGCGCTTTAAAATGGGGCTTTTCATTATCTAGCAACCTCCGCCCCGCGATATGGCCACGAATTAGTTTTCTCCTTCTTGATATACGTGGCCTTAACATCCGTGCCCTGGGGTGTTCTGCAGTTTCTTCGAATGTGCCCTTTAGCACCGCAGTTCCAGCACTTTACGGTTGCTTTCTTGTCACCAATATTCCGTGTCAAGGCATTTACTTTTCTGGTTAAATCGTCTAGGCTAGCAGTCATTTGATCTACTGGTTCTTGCATGTGAACAGCTCTGATTGGGCGGCGGTCTCTAAGAGTGGCTTGCTGTGCTGCCTGGAATTTCATCGCGTACACTAGAGCGCTTTTCAAGTCTTTGACATCAGTCATTCGCAGTGTTTTCTGTATTTCAGGATCCCGGATGCCGTCGATGAGGTATTGCAATTACAGGATTTCCCCTTGTTTCTGTCGGGCACTCTGAAAAGGCGAGATGGGACAGCCTTTTAACATCCATGGCGAGTTCCTGGAGTCTTTCGGTGGGCTTCTGTTGAAGGGATTTTAATTGAAGCCTGCTGTAATCTTTTTTAACGCTTCTCTCCAAAACGCAACTCCAGAACGCCAGACAGAGCTTAGAAGTCTAGTCTCTGGTTTTCGGCAAGAGTCTGCAGAATATCCTCTGCGTCTGCTCTCAGAGGAGCGGCAAGATGACAGGCCTTAACTTGAGAATCCCATCCATTCGAATACGCCACTTTAGAAAATTGTGTCTTATACACTTGCCAAGAGGTATTCTCATGATATGTGGATAGCTTTAGAGAGGGACGAGCACGCAGGGGTAGAAATTTGAAACTATCCGAATTGCTTCCTGCCGCCGCTACGAATTTCTTTAAAGTATCAACTTCTTTCGCAACTACGGAAACCTTGTCATCAATTTCTTGTTCGATTTGGTGTTGAACGGCAGAGTCTCTTCCTTCGATTCGTTGCTCCACAGCAGAAACTCTTCCTTCTATTTGTTCTTTTACAGAAGAAATTCCTTCTTCAATGTGTTCAACTTTATTTTCAACAGCGTCAATTCTGCCTTCCATAGCCTCGAATTTATTTTCTATTACGCTGGTAATTTCTCTTTTCATGTCCTCTTGACCTGCTTCAATCTTTTCTAGAACAGCCTTCATTTCTTCCTTAACAGATCCTGAACAGTCTTCATTTCATCTTTAACAGATGCTTGACCAGCTTTCATCTCTTCTTGATAAGCTTCATCTTCTCATTAACGGGATCTTGACCAGCTTTAATTTCTTCTTTAAATGCAGCAAAGGCTGCCATAAATTGCCTTAATTGTTCTTCCATCGCTGGTGTAATTGGCATTCAAAATTCCAGTTCGTGACACCACAAATTGTTGCGTGCGTATGGGTTCGTTATGGATTGATTCCACAAGTCGTTAAAAAGTTAACAAAAATTTGTTCTTCCCACAAGAAATAAATCTGAAATATTTCATGCTGAAATGCTGAAGTATTTCTTCAGAGATTTTCGCACAATATCACAATATCTCAAACGTTAAACAGGATTCACTTTAAAACAGACATGAAAGTTATTCTATCTCACAGCATTAACTCACAGCATTAATCAATAACAGCATTAAGTAAACAAACAGCAGTTCACTTTAAACAGCTACAACTACTACTGAGATGAGATGTTTCAATTCGGCTTTTATAAGCTTTTTAATTATTCACTGGAACAATCTCGATTTTTCTAGATTATTCTGGATGTCAACAGTAATTACGAGATATTTCTTTATTAAATATAAAATGCACATGCTCTTTTATTTTTTTTTTCGACATAGCTTTCTCTTCAAAAATCGTCTGCGTTGCGCGGGAAATATAATTCTAAAATACAATTCTAAATAAATAGCCAAATAAATATGAAATCTGTAACAATATTATTACATTACTTATTTAATTAAATAATTACATTAAGACATAAATAATACATATACACTATATACCAATAAATATTTGGACTCCTTTAATAAAAAGGAAAAAAAAACTATTCATATTCAATAGTTGGTAGAGTATCCACGAGCGTCTGTTACAGCCTCAATCTTCCAGGCATCCTTTCCATAAGTCCTTGTACGATGGTTATTGAGTAACTGAGTATTTTCTTAGTCGGCTTAGAACACATGTAAGTTCCTTCGCCGACGTTGAACGCTTGTTGCACCACTTAATTCGGGGATCCGACTAATCTTAGAGGTTTTAGATAGGGTTTAAATCTGGGCTCTGGGCTGACCATTCTATTCGATTAACCCCATTGTCACCATACTAACCCGTGTGGCCTTCGTAATATACAGCTAGCGTTGTCGTCCTGAAAGTGATAAGGATCCAACCTGTGAAACTGCCACAACGTAAGAAGCGCACTGTGATCCAATATAGCGCAGTAGGCTTCAGCGTTGAGCTTGCCATGAACTTGAACCAAGATTTCCAGTTCATTACCAGAAGAAGCACCACCAGCCCATAATTACAAATTCGTCGAACTTTACCGTGGGCAGAATGCATTTTGGCAAGAGGCGTTTCTGCCAGATCTTGATCCTGCCATCCGAATGGTAGAAGGTGAACATTGATTCAGAGAACCAGAGAGCCGTTTCCACTGATCTACAGTCCACTATCGACGTATTTTACACCACATTAACCAATCAGCGCCGCTGGAACTTGTGATCAAAGGCTTACGAGCAGCAGCACGACCATGAAAATCAAATAGATATGCTTCTTTCTGGATAGCATTCATCAAAACAACACTCACAGATGCCGATTAAAACTCCTAGAGTATATAGACCATCGGTTAAGTGCTATTCTTCCGAATTTCTCAGGACAGCACCCTCCGGTCTCTGTCTCTCAGTTTCGTGGGTTTGCCGACTCGGGACACTCTCCGACAATGACCGCTCACCTTCCGGTTCTGAATCTTCATAGACCACTGTTCATTTTGGGTAATTCAGCTCGCTAGATATACTCCTTAAGGATCGACCATTTCTCTGATACCCTAAGATCACACCTTTCTCGAAATCAGATAACTCTGCGTTTTGTGACATCTTGCATACGACTAATGCCAATGTTGTTTCCTACAGGATATTTAACGGTGGAGGCAGTGATGTACTATATCAGGATCGCAGATATGGGTATTTGCATGGAAATCCAAGTACTTATTGTTAGACAGTGTATTTATACATTATATACGAATTATACATACACATAATTGCGTGAACATATCATACAATTACATAAACTGATACATAACTGCATTACTTAATACAGACTTACCTTTAGAAAGAAATGAAAATAATAACATTGCTGCGTAAATAATATGCATTTAAAGTTTTTTCGTGCAGAAAATGAAAGACGTTGTTGGAAATTACTTTAAAAAATTAGCGTTTAATACAGAAAAGATAAATTTTTAAATGTTTATTTGTTAATGCTCACGTTGCTGGTAAGAAAAAAGCCAGCATGCAGCCAGCTAGTTCGTTTGGTTCGAACCCAAGATGAACAACCACTATTGAGCAGTTTTACACCGTTCATCCATCGGTGCGTCTTTAACTGGAAGGTAATATAAGCAATTAGCTCTTTTCACTCGAGCCTACCATAGCGTTGTTAGCACGTCTGGCTAGCAGGTGGCAGATTGGAGGTTCGACTCCCGGCGAGTGCACAATTAATTTTATATGCGTTCTTGTGTGATAGTCTTAACAAAAGTACAGTACCCTCCATTTATGCAATATACGATATAGGTGAATCCGCAGTTATGTATGTGCGCAATAACCGTAATATTAAAACTGAAAATACCAGTTATAAACAAAGATCCCGTAAATAATTTCTCCTTTTCACTTCCAAACCGTACTTCTTGCATTAGAGCAATATTCGCAGAATTAGTTTAGTGATTTATTTATCACCAAACTAAAAAATTAAAGCACTGAAATTACTAAAAATACTAGATTAAAAATGTGGTTAGCCAAATGTAAGTTTTAAATAGCAAGGAGCCTTAAGTAAAGTATCACTTTCGGTGGATTCTTCTGGAATAAAATCTATTTGGTTATTCCGAAAGACCTGTCACACGAAATTTTGGATTATATAATTATTAGGTACAACTGAAATGGTTTTTCTAAATTAATACAAACAACATCCAATGATTTCTCCTTTAATTTTATTTTTACTGAAAATTGTGTTGTATTATTGCTTTTTCTAATGACAACACATTTCTTTGAGATCCATGAGCGAGTTTACCAAAATTTCATTAAGTTAACCCAAAACGATGAACCATAAATGAAAAACAAACTTGAAATTGAAAATTCAGTTTTCAGGTGCACATATTCGGGGGAGGGGGTGGGAAGTAACTACGAATGCTGAAAATTTGGTTGATTTAAATGTCGCTTTTTTCCACAATGCGTGGAAAAAGTGTATTGTTACGAATTTTGAATACAGGTAAATAATTTTAGTGACATTATATGTAAATGTAGTACTCATGGTCTAATGTAACATAAAAGGCTTCAGAAAGCAAAGCATTGCCGGAAAAAAAAAGGTTACAGGATATGTCCATTTAACAGTTATCTCGCATATGGGCCAAGCTGGGTTGGCTTCGGTGACTAATTTTTGTCGCGAAATTTTGCTGGTCTCCAAAAATCACCAAGCTTGGTAATCATTTTGGTCCGATCCCTCTGTAACTTACCTACATCCGTTCCCGTTTAGCTGTAACTGTGTATGCCTCCCAGCAATTTCGAGAAATCGAAGGTATTAGAGATCTCTGCGAACGGAAGAAACTACATAAGGTCAGAGACAGCCTCCATTTTCAGTTGAGTTCATAGTTTGCCTCATCAGTATTGCGAGAAATCACTGTGTGAGTTTATGCATTTTAGGCTTTTTACATTGCCCTTGTGTTCAACGTTTTTAGTAGTTTGTAGTGATTACTCCTGATTGTATTCTGCCATACTTGTAATATTTTTGTGTGAACAGTTCCAAAACTGTAAACTGTTTTTGGAAAAATAAATTTCATCAAGCTACCATCGGTTCTATACACACTTAACAACACGTAGATTCTTTATTATTTAATAGTAGAGATAGAATTCGCATTAAATAATTTTACGTAAACATAGATTAAAATAAATTTTCAAAACTTATTCTGAATAGTTTAGGTTAAGTTTTAATAATCAGTATAATATATCAGTCAACATATTAAATATGTTTTTTGAGATATTTTCATTTTGCGATACATTTATCAGTATGTAGCATTATCACTTGAGGAACACCTGTATTGACCCAAAATCAATTTAATGTTGGCAACCCCTTTCCATCAGCACTCATTCGTCCATTAGGTGGCAGGTGAGTTCTTGAGATAAGAAAACCAGAGGACTTAACAGCAGTTTTAAAGACGGAAGTCAGAGATTATACAGAGTTAGGAGCGAAAGTTGTATTTTCAGAAAATCAATACTGGAATAAAATGCAAATAAAAGAAGATTTTTATACAACAAGCTTTTATTAAAATGGATGTGCCCAGAAAAGGAGAAAAATAATTCATCATAAAGCTTAATTAAATAATTTTATAGACAGAATTCATCTATAATTTTATATCGCGGATAAAAAAGGGATGGGAATTCGTGATAAATTTAAAACGATTATGGCTTATATACGTGTATCGAACTGCATAGACGTACATATACCGCAGTAATATTTAAAACGATAATGCCTTGTAATTCCAACAAAAGTTTTTTTTTCCTTTTCGTCTCCTGATGTGTTGTCACGGGGCTTTTACGACGCTTTTCTTTGCAAATGATTTAAGCCGGCAATTTTCATCATACATGTATCGCTCCAGCGCTATTTATGTTTTTTCAATGCGCTGATCAATTTTCCGAAATTTTTTCACTGTCATCGTAACCGTAAGAGCTGTCTTGTTTCTTTTCAATCTTCACAATCTCGAGAGCATACATTCAGATAACAATATCTGAAATTTCATTTCGATTTGTTTGCCGACCAGCGACCGAGGGGTAAAGTTGCTGAACACTGGTAGTTCGGACTGAAGTTTGAATCTCGGCGAACGGGCTGGCCGCATGGGCGTTTCCGTGGTTTCTAATGTGTATACGAGCCAGTTTCCCATAGAAAGTTCCCCACAAAGGCATCCTTTCCCTTAGGCAGATAGCCCTCGAGTGCTTTGCCGTAATTAAATATACCATACCGTACCATTTCGATTGGCTGAGCGGATAGGTCGCTAGGAGTTCATATAACAGGGAGGTTTTCTTTTCTAACCACCCTGTGTTTGTCAATGCAATTCAATCACTAAATTGCATTTTTTAGGCGGTTTACAGTTCTGTTTTCCTCAATATAAAACTGTAGATGAATTCAACACAATCTATTTTTCTCTTTTCAGATGATCATGTCCATTTTAAGTAAAAGCATGTTATATAAAAACATTTTTTAACTGCATTTTATTTTCTGTTTTTATTCGGAACTATATATTGTCAATGAGGAAATTTTTAGTTATTAATCGCAAGCGCACATTAGTCACAGCAATGAATAACGAAATTTAAAAAAATAACTAAAAGTCATTCAGAGAATGAAGGAATCGCTTTAAATATTCAGTTTCGGAAGGCGTATGTATTCAGTTTATTTGAAGATAAAATGAAGAAGACTCTCAGGTGTTACAAACACTTCTATCAGGCTCCTGGGCGGTTGCCGCACGAATAACCATTACGTCATCAGTTCACCAAAAGGAGAAAACTAATGAGTCACTAAGATATTCGAGATAGGAAACTCAAAAGCAATTTTTCTCCAGAAAAGCCTTTTTCTCCTGTTCACAATACACTGCAATACATTTTTTTTAATGTAGAAAATTCCACAATTAAAATTTTTTTAATCATTCTTGTTTTAAAATAGACCAAAAATATTCATAAACTTTGAAAATTTCAAGACTTTATATCCGACGCATTTTTAGATGTTGAGATTTGAAAATCATAAACGTTTAATAGTCTAAAAAATCAAGTGATTTTCAAACATTCGCCGAAAATTCAGAAATTAAATTACAATTTTCGTACAAGTTTCATAGAAAAGACTTTTTTTCCGCTGTATACGAGGTATAAAGAGTAAAATTATGATATGCTTAGTTTATTAGTTACATTAAGAAATGCGCGAAAACTCGTTTAAACATTGAATAAAAGAAGTTTAAATCGCTAAATCTCTAACAAGTTTGAAAAAAGTCGCTTCTCCGTATTAAATTGTTATCGAGTCGTCCAGAGGGCATAGTGGTTAGGGGAGTTTTCTGCGGTAGCGAAAGGTCAGGGTTCGAATCCCGGAGAAGGCATGGATGTTTGTAAATGCATAATGTCCGTGCCGCATGGGAGCACTCTAAATATCCAGAGAACCGAAAGTCCTCTCAGAGGTTGTGGTAGGGGAAGAGGGGTAGGAGACCCTCGGACCTCGGGACCCTCAGGATGCTCTCCATCAAAATTGAGGACGGAGCTGAGAGAAGTCGTACTGTCACCTGCATGGTGCTTAAAGCTCTCGCCAACGACAGACGCAATCTTTCACTTCTTGCCACGATGAATTTCATGAGCTTCTTCTGATGTTACTGTCAGACAAGCGAGATAAATTAAAACAACAACATATTGTCATCGAGAAATAATGTGTGTACATATTATGAACTCGACAGCTTATCAGAAAACAGGGTAAAATCGATTTTAAAATTCAACTGAACATGAGTGAACTAAGTAAAAGCTTATAATAATGAGCTGTTTTCTGTCGACACTTCATGTTGATTCCTTTTGCAATTAGTACTATATAAACATTTTGGTAATGATGTATGAACAAAGTTTTAAATACACTGTGCAACTAAATGTATCATTTAATTTTTTGTTATAAATTCTCAGTTCTGTTTAAGTAAATCAAAATGTACGCTTTCAGGGTAGTAAGACCTTTCCGACAGCGAAAAACAGAAAAATTCCCATTATTAATAAACCGAATATATCAAACTTATCGCGTTGTCAAAATATTTTATTTATAGAAACAAAACATTGTTAAGAGTACCTTTTGCATGATTTCTTTTATTTAACAGCTTTCAACTATTTTTATGAATGTTATTTAATGGTTTTTGTCTAAAAAAATGATTTAAATTGAAAAAAAAGGTATGTTTTTTTTAATTAACATTTTTTGAAGAAAAATTTAGCAATTGAACTATCTTTCTTCTTCTGTAACTTTCAGTGTTCTTACAACAATTTTTTTATAATATTTGTTAAAACAGTCTTCATAACTTTAAAGATCGATTTTGAAATCAATGAACTAGTTTCTGAGGAAAAAATAAAAGGAATATTTATGTGTAAAAATTTTGGGTAAAAAATATGATTTCAATTACATTTTCATTTTCAAAAATTTTTCTTTTTAACATTTTGCAATATCCATCTTTGTATTTATTAAGTATATGATAATAAACAAACAATTCTCTATCTATGTAAGTTTTAGAACTTTGAGTAAAAGAAATATCGAAAAGATGGAAACTTTAAAATGCTCATTAAATCATTTGCAATTGTTTAAATATTTTTCTTACTGAATATTGATATACATTGGTAAAGTGTCCATTAGCGCTGAACACTGGTATTTCGGTCTGGAGTTCGAATCTTGGCGAATGGACTTGCTGCATGGGCGTTTTCGTATTTTTTCCCAATCTATAACCTGAATACGTGCCAGTTTCCCTTTAAAAGCCCTCCACAATGGCATCGCTTTGTCGTAATCAAACAAACCAACCTGACAATCTTACCTTACCAAATATAGTATGAAGAAAACTATAAGTATAATTTTTCTTTACATGTTTTTGTTTTGTAAAACACGTTCAAAACAATTTCAATACAAATTATAGTAGAGGGTGATAATTCTTTTAGAACTGACTTATTTCATTGGGCTGTAGTTTTATTAAAAAGTATTCGGTTTTAATGCGGTTTGCTGCAAAAGATTCAGGAAGGAGAAAAATTTAGCTGTCCGTCCCGTTTTTTGATGTGCAAAGCCAAAAACTTGTGGGGGTGTATATCGCTTTTTGAAATTTATGTCTTCGAAAGAAGTCTAAGAAAAATTTTTAAAAATTTATCACACTCTCTTTTTAGCAAAAAAATTAAAGTTTTTAATTTGCCTTCGTACAAAAAATTTCAAACAGAATATTTTTTCACATGCTGTTTTGAGTAAAAGTATAGAAAATTTAAATTTTTATGCGGGATTCGTACAAAAACTTTTAATAAAATTTTTATCGCGTGCTTCTTTTAAAAAGAATGCAATTTAATTATTACGATGGGTTTCGTATAGAAAAAGCTTTTAAGTAACGAAAGTTGGCTTCTTCTTTTTTTGTAAAAATACGCAAAACTTAAATCTTTACATGGGTATCGTACAATAACTGGAATAAGAAACTTTATCACATGCTCTTTTTGTGAAAAATACAGAAAATTTAAATATTTTTCAAAAAAAGGTTTTCAGATAACAACAGTTCTGTCACGGGGTGTTTGTAGTCCGCGAACAACGCTTTTCCCCGTCTACTTCAGACTACAGCACTTTTTTTTTAATGTAGAAAATCGGTCAATAAATATTTTTTAATTCCTGCTTTAAAAGAGAGCGAAAGTTTGTTTGATAACCTGTGAAAATTTCAAAATTTTATATCGATATATTTTTAGATGTTGAAATTTTAAAATCGTAAACGTCAAATAATTTCAAATTCGAACGCCTCCCACCCAGTATAGTGGTTAACATCGCTGACTGCCCTGCCGAAGGGCCCGGGTTCGAATCCCGAAGAAGGCATGGATGTTTGTAAATGTATGCTGTCCGTGCGACATGAGGCACTCTAAATATGCGATCCGAAAGTCCTTTCGAGAGGTTGGCGAAGAGAGATGGGGCCCTTAGACCCGTTGCCCTGCGGTGCTTTCCATCAAAATTAGGCGCGGAACTGAGCTAAGTCGCACTGTCACCTGTATGATGCTCAAGGCTATTGCCAACGACAGGAGAATCTTGCGCTCCTTGCCATGAGGAATTTCGTGGACTTGGCTGACTATAGGTCAGAGAAGCGAGCATTGGTCAACAACAGGAAAAATTGAACGATTTTTTTGTTGTTGTTTTTCCCAAAAATTCAGACATTAAGTTACAATTTTCATACATGTTTCACTGAAAAGATTTTTTTCCACTCGATTTGACGGTACAATAAAATTCTGCTTTGCTTGTTTGTTCCTTAAACGAAGAGATGCGAGAAAAATCGTTTTAACATCTATTATAAAAAAATTAAATAGAATTTTCAAAAAACCTGTTCACCATATTGCATTGTGTATGCAAAATTTGAATTCGATAGCTTTTCAAGTAGCTTAAAAGTCTATGACAAAATTCCACTCGCAATGAAGAACCATGAGGGAATTAAATAAAAGCTTATTAAAAAGGGAGGTTTTTGTTTCACATTTGAAAAGTGTTCATAAACTCCAGTGTCAAACCGATATCAGAAACATGTTGCGAAAGAAATTAAACGCAATCTAAAATAAAGTCCAGATCTAACAAATGTGCATTAACCATAAGTTGAGCTACAAATCGTTTAAAAATAAATATTTTCTTCGTTACTATCTTTCCCCCCCCCTTTGATCATTTAATTACCGTTTCATTGTCTGCCTTTATTTGCATTGCTTTAGTGCACTGCTTGAACAAATTACTAATCTTCCTAACTGCGGTATACAGCTTCAATAAATCTTCTACCATTAGTTACACCGTTTAAATCAATCGTCATGGAACTTATGCCGATTTGTCTGTTGAATGAATATTGCTGCAATTTATGCAAAACGTTCCTTTAATGAATCAAGCTAGTGTTATCTCATAAAAATATTTAATATTTCTAATCAGACATCTTGTGATTAAAATGCATTTTTACTTAAGTCAATCATATTAAAAAGTACAAAAATTATTTTTAAAGGTCTGCATTTATTGCTTTTCGTTCTCTTTGTTTTCTACTCAGTAACAGAAAGATTCAGTAAGCTAAGTACCTTACGCATTATTCAGTGGCAACACGTCGGTGCGTGGAAGATATAAAAGCATTTTATTTCGGCCAGTGGCAGGCAACATATTGCTTTTTAATAGCGGAGTTTTTTATTAAAATTGAACGAAAATGGCAACAGCTTGTAGAGACGTTAGGTTATTCTGAAGCAGATGTGAAAAATGAGCAATGCCCTCGCCGAGACTCGAATCAAGGACCCCTCGAATACACGCCTAGTGTGCTGACCACTACACCACGAAGGCATGTTAAGAAAGCGAAAGAAATATCTTATATACTTCCCGTTTGGGGACTTAGGGGATTAGTGGACCCAATCGCCTAATACACTACGAAAATGTAGTGGTCAACACACTCGGCGCGTATTTGAGAGGTCCGTTTAAGATCACACTTGGTGTGTATTCGAGAGTACCGTAAAGACGAGAGAAATACCTTATAAGTTCACCCGTGTGAGATAAAAATGTTCAATTTCGAACAGTGTTTCCATTGCTCACTTTCAAACCGCTTGGTTTATTAATCAAAAAATAATTAAATTCGTCTCGAATAGGAAATAAATAGTGAAAAATCCAAAATTCAAAATTCGGGCTTCGAGTGCCCATGTTCGGGTATAGGACTATATGTGTCCAGAATTCGATTGCTCTAGCTGGTGCCTTTTTCCACAATGCGAAGACCATAAAACATACATACAGGTTCTTCGTTATTTAATTTAAAGATTTAGTGCCTTTATGCGTAATAAATTTACTGTTTACTTTTTTAACCAAATGAGTAACCACTGACTGTATTTGTAAATGTTTATTTCTCGTATAGAACACTAATTATTGTAATTCTGAGTCCATCAACATTTGAATATAAATATATACAGCGTTAAACTAGAAGCAGAGATGTAAGCAGTTTCAACCAAAGATATTAATTATTTGTATTTTAAGTCAAAAATTATTTATTTCCTTTGTTATTTGTATTCCAATCCAACCTTTCTCAAGTCACCGCCGACTCTAGCAAAAATTGAACTGCTATTGTTAGCACACTGGCACAAGGTAGATAAGATATTTTACATTTAGCGGAGGTAGCATATTGCTTTTAAATTTCCTAAATTGTTACTTAAATTGGAGGGATAAATAAATAGCTTAAGACTGGCAACACATTTCTTTCGAACTGCTGAATTTTTTAAATTGAATCTGAAAATTCAAAATCTGGCGATTTCTCGAGAGACTTCTTTTAAATAGCCAAGTATGCCGATTAAATTTAAAACTAAATAAATATCTTACGCGTTTCCGACTGGCAATACATTTCGTTTAAATTGACGGATAAGTGATTCAGCGGCAAAACAAAATTGGATAAACTCCGAATAAGAGTTGACCGAACGGCCATTTGACGAAATGTTACTGCCGACCTTCCCGAGGCTGACTATCCGCATTTTGAGTGTCATCGACACCCCCATTGTCACACCCACGCGCTAAATGGAATATATCTTTTGCTACTTTTTCACAGGCTGCTGTAATAAATTGCATTCTGAACAAGAATAGCATTTCAGAGAAGATTCTGCTCTCGAGGAGGAGAACGGATTCCAGAGATGGAGCGAACGGAAACGAACTATTATCGAGATAGAACGACGGTGTGATTGACGTGTCGCTTCCGGTGGTGGCAGGCGGAATGTCCGAATCCATTTTGTGACACGTATTACCCTAATTACTGTTTTGTTGTCCCCAGAAAGCGAGAGATGAGGATCAAGCCAACTGGAACAGACATCATATCTTTAGCGGTCTTCCTTGAGCAGCGGAGCGACTTTCCTTCAAGGTTTCCAGACGCCATATTTCGAATAAAAATAAAGAATGCCTTGTTAAATTTCCCCAACCCCCAACCCCTCTCGTTGTAGATAGGGCGAAGTTCTGTTATCGAACTTTCTGTACGGACACTGCAGCTGCTGGTAAAAATACACTGCTAGAGGAGGTATGAGAATAAATCAATCGATACGGAAGTGTCCAAATTACAGTTTTTCGTCGTCATAGGTTGAAACTTTGTAAATTATGAAATGACTATCTTATTCCATATAAGAAACTAACCGAGCTCGTTTTATATTCCAGATGGCCAAACTTCAGGACAATAGGAGCCGCATGTTAGGATTCAGGAAACTTCGACAGTCGCAATTAGTTTGCCTCAGAATCACAATCCTTCTTTGAATAGTTTTGGAAGTAATGAAAGAGATTTTTTTAAAGAAAAATAATAAGAATTTCGATTTTTTGTTTAATTAATATAGTTGCTTATAAATATAAATGAGACTCGCCTGGATATTCAGGAAAATTTGTTTCTAGGATAACTGAAACTAACGACGCAACTGGACATTTCAGACAGCAAAACAAGCATTTTCTTTTGGTTTCCTTTCTCACGTTTATAACTGCCGAATAGTCTTAGCAGAAGTATACTAAAATCGAAAGATAGAATTGGAATGGTCTTTGCGAGTACAACAAAGTAAAAAGCCTTTTCATTAGAGTAAAGAATGAAGCAATAATTTAAGAACATATTCAGTCATAATTCTTTATTTTAACTCACACGCATTCATCCGGGAAGTATATATGTGTGAAACGGGATAGTGTTAATGGAATGTGCTTTGATTGAATTTGGTAAAGCAAACGGCTGTATGCCGAAAGGAAGGATACCTTCTAATAAAGATTTTCTATCTGAAACTGGCTCATATATGTGATCATCGATCAAGGATTTTTGCTGTCAAATAAGCTGTAAACATTTTCAGTACTTTATATAAAAAAATAAATATTAATTTAACTTTTCCAGTACAATTAACACAAGGACCGGCATACTAAGATAAAAAACTAGCCCTAAATAAATGACGCAATTAGGATTATCAGTTACATTTTCTTTTTTATAACGAGAATTCGCCGAACGTTTTAACTGAAAATTTTGAAAACATCAGTTTTATTAACTCACTAAAAAATTAACGCGATTCTTGAAATTTCAGTAGCGTATCATTTACTAAATTTACCCTGTAACGGCCCTGATTGCTACAATGTTTCAGTACAGCATTCGAAAAAGTCATTCAAAATTATCAATTGTCCTCAAGTAATCAATGCCCTTCGCTTTCTTTAAAATTCTCCAAACCAACTTTCGTGTCGTCTCCATTATTCCGGACGTAGACAACCTCCTGGATGTTTCTAAGATTGAACAACAAACTTCTTACAAAAGCTCCTGGATGTTTCTAAAAAATTATAGCTTCGACCCGAATCTGACTCATTTTGTCTACCTGTGTAACTATTCAAACTTTGTTTGCTGAATTTTCAGCCATTAAATAAAATATGAGCTGATACTCACGTATGTTTATCAAATTACATTGATAAAATGAACCTCAAATTCAAGAGTTTAATCATCAATTTCGTTTAATAAATTTTGTTCGCATTTGTTTAGTAAACAAAACTGCATTTTTATGTATATTTCATTGCACAAAAATTTCAAACTCTATTTTATTTAAAAACTTTTAGTATTAAATTTTTTCCACCTTATTGTCTTTTTAGCAACTAAAAGGGCTATTAGTCTCGAAATGGGATTTTGTTTTGGTTTAATATAAAGGGTGCATAATTTTTCAAATTATTGACACCATATATTATCGCCTTGTATTAGCTTTTAAAAATATATATATAATGAAGAATCTGCATGTACGCATGTATATTCCTCGCACCATGAAGAAACGACAGCACTTAGAGCCATTCAGTTTTCAATAACGCAGTTCTCATTCGAAATTCAACACCTGGAAGCCCGGATCTTGAATTTCGAATTTTTTTTATTAATAGGTTTTTAATTTTGCAAAATTTTAATGAATTTTTTATTAATAAACCCAACGTTTTGGAAGCGAGCAGTAGCAATACTTTCTCAAATAAAGCACTTTTATCTACAGCCCTCGAAACTGCCATACGAAAAAAATTAAAAATTCCTCTTTCTCAATTTTAATCAACAAACTCGGCTTTTTGAAAGCAACGTGTTGCCGTGGACCGAAAGAAAATACTTTTATCTTCTACACGCCAGCGTGTTGCCATTCAGTAAAAGTTAAGATAGTTTACGAGTAATAAACTAAGGCATATAAAAGTAATAAATACATTTCTAAAGAATATTTTTTTCTAATTTTTAACGTGATTGATTTAAATAAACATGCATTAAAATCATAAGGTATCTAATTAGAAATATTCAATATTTTTATGAAATAAAACTTAAAATCGTTATATATTCTTTTTTCTATTTTAGGCGGCTGACCACGCGAGCGGCTAGGTTTTTTTAAAGAAATGTAGCGAATATAAAAATGCGTAGGGCAACCTCTAACACTCTATCAGAAATTCTAAATCTGTTTTTAAAAAATTCGTGATTTTGCTATTAAATTGAATTTTATGTCCCGTAAATACGAAGAACGGGATATTTAATAAGTAAAGTTAACACACAAAACGTTAGTAATAAAAAGCAAAAGAAAAGTTTTGTTAACCATTTAACTAAGCAAACTGAACGTTGATATGAAGACCTGAGAAAACACCGAAAAAATACATGAATGTATGCCAACGCTTACACTGCATCGGCTAATTTTAAACCGATGCAACTTTTAAAAATTTTGTGATTTTGTTGTTTAACTGTATGTGGCGTGAGTGCGAAAGAAACTATGCTTCATAATAAAGCTAAAAATATATAAAAATATCTTATACGAACACCACATGATTTCATTGCACGGCTTATAAAATTGTACACATTTTTGCTGCATTTCATTTAATTTTATTTCCTCGAATTTCATTACAGATATATTTCTAATTCGATCAATTTAGTTCGCGGTGAGGCAAAAATGCATAAAATCTCAAAACACCTTCATTAGAAATTGTAAAATGCAGAAAACGTTTTGGGGAGAAATGTTTGAAAGACTACAGCAGGCTCCAAGAACTCTCCATGGATGTTCAAAGGCTGTCTCACCTTGCCTTTACGGATTGCCCAAGACAAACAAGGGAAATACTGTCCCTGCAGTACTTTATTGGCTGCATCCGGCATCCTGAAATACAGAAAGCTCTGAGAATGGCGGATGTGAAAGATATACACTGGTGTGCAAAAATTAAGGACGAGACGGTTTTTTCAATATAACTTTGTACAAAAGCTTTCCAAATCAACACATTTAATACCGTAAGATCCCCAATACGTAAGGACATGAGTAATGTAAGCAACACTTACTTAAAGAGAAATCAGAGGGATAAAAAGAAGCTTTATTGAAAAAGTAGCATGGAGCGCAATGCGACTGAAGGCCGAAACATCCCTGTGATGGGTGTCCAGCAAGAAACATCCGGTCTTTAATAGGGGATATGATCTCCCCTGACTGCTAGGCAGGTTTCACATCATTTGTGCATGCTGGATATGTGGTTGTTAATGAGCTGTTGAGACACTGCTGCTCGTTCCTCTTGTAGCACCAATCGCAGTTTCGGAATCGTTACTGGCGATAAGTTACGTGCTGCCACGGGTCTCCCTAGTAAGTTCCGTACATGCTTGACGGGATTTAGATCCAGAGACCTTGCCGACCAATCCATGTGTTCAATATCTTCACTCTCCAACAGCTCTTCGACAGTAACTGTGCGATGAGGTGGAGCGTTGTCGTCCATGAAGAGGAACTGAGGACCCATAGCCCTTGTGAAAAGACGCATGTAAGGAAGAAGAACCTCGTTACAATAGCAGTCCCAGGTGACGAACCTCCTTGGGAGATATGAAGGTCGGTCCGGCTACCAAGCATTATGTCTGCTCGAACGAGAACTCCGCGACCTCCAAAACAGTCCCTTTTGATGATGTTGAAGGGGTTATTGCGTGTTCCCCGCTCTGTCCAGATGTGTATGTGTCTAGAATCGCAACTCAGACTAAATCTGCTCTCATCTGTAAAGAGTACTCGTCCCCATTCATTGTCTCTCCAATTCCGGTGTTCCCGGCACCACAGAGAACGCCTTCTCCGATGGGCAGGCGTTAGAGGTACACACCGTACAGGGCGTCGTGCAAACAGACCACCACCGTGCAGTCTTCTGGCCACGGTAAAACGCGATATCGGTCGTCCAGTCGCCTGTGTCGTGTGTCTAGCGATTTCTCCCGCTGTCTGCCGCCTGTTTCTTCTGGCCTGTAAGGCAATATACCGGTCATCTGCGGGTGTGGTTCCTCGTGGACGACCACTACTAAACCCCCGGATAGCTGTTCCTGTAGTTTGAAATTGTCTCCAAAGTCGGGAAACGATGCTGTGAGCAATTCCGAACTCTGCAGCCACACTTGTCACACTGCGGCCTTCCTCCAACATCCCAATGATTCGACCTCGGGTAAAAGCATCCAGATGTCATCTAACAGATTGATTATTCGCCATTTCTCGCTGAGGCAGCAACTCGGTGTGATTTTAACTGCTATATGGCGTGCAATCTCTTTGCCAGAAATACTGATCTTACACCGACAACATGCTTTATACTACTCAGACACTCCCCCATTACATCTACCTGCATACCTGCGCATGTGCTACAGTACATCACCTTACTTAATCTCCTGATTGGTTTTTCTGTCCGCTCTGCGTCTTCGTTCAGCTGATATGCTAATTTTTCGACTTCGTCCTTAATTTTTGCACACCAGTGTGAAAAGCGCTCTAGTGTACGCTATGAAATTCGAGGCAATCCAGCAAGCAACTCGTACAGATCGCTACCCAGTCAGCGCTGTACGAGTCCACGAGCCAGTGGATCAATTGATGGCTCGTTTAAATGATTTAGCAAGACAAGTGAATGACTTGCAGTGGAATATTGGTGACAAGAAACCGGCTGTAAAGTGCTGGAACTACGGTGCTTTGGGGCACATGCGAAGGAACTGCCGAACAACCCAGAACACGGAAAATAAGACAGACGATGTAAACAGACAATTAAATGCCGTGAAATGGAAAAGGAGTGTCAAGAAACCAAAGTGCTGGAACTGCGAAGCCGAAGGCCACGTACGAAGTAACTGCAGAACACTACGAGGTACGGAAAATAAGACCATTTTCCAGCAACGACGCAGGAAGCAAATTAATGATCATATCGCGGAGCAGAGTTTGAGCATTAGCGAACAACACCGTTTTAAAGCGCTCAAGATTTGTGCACTGTGTGGCAAGAGTAATCGATTATCCATCAATGGGCATATCCACGGAGTTCCTTGCAATATGATCATTGATACAGGAGCTAATGTTACCATCATTCGAAGAGATTTAGCTAAAAAATTTTAGGATAAACTGATTTGGACGTCATCCTGTGTTACCCTCCAGACTGCGTCTGGTGAGAAAATCGACATAGAAGGAAAGTTATACGTGAACATCGCCTTTGGAAGTGCCACCTACTATCACACGGCATATGTGGCGGATATTACAGATCCTTGCATACTAGGAATGGACTTTTTAAGAAAATACAATTTTTCCTTAGATTTCAAAAACAACAAACTGCTTTCAGCATCTGAACACATGACTATCGATCATCAAAAGGGATCCTCAGCTGGAAACGCCGACGTCTTGTCCGAAAGACCCTGCTCAGAAAGCTGCCGAAATCATACTAGGATTGAAGAGAAACCCAAGACTACCAGCAATTTTCCATCCCAGATTCTCCTCAGTCAGGATCTTCGTCTGCCTTGTGATCTCTTATTTCGCCGCCCTGCAGATGCGCCTTCATCGCCTGAAGAATACATGCAAGATGTCCAGGCCCGGTTTGAAGTGATGCACCGTTCTGCGTGAGAGCGAGTCAACTTGGCGAGGGAGAAGATGAAGATCCGATACGACACGAGAGCTACTGAGCATCGACTCAAAGAAGGAGACAAGGTGTGGTTATGGAGTCCGACTCGACGGAATAGACTGTTTCCGAATCTACAGTCACCTTAGGATGGTCCGCACACAGTCCTAAACATGCTGAACGGCGTCCTGGTTCGGATCCGTAAGTCATCGAACTCTAAACCTAAAGTCGTTCATTATGACAGGTTAGTTCATTACTATGGCCATAGTACGTAGTGTATATAATTATAAATAATAATGTAAATAGTATAAGACCATGGTTCTATTTGTATTTAGTATTTGTATTTAGTATTTGATTTGTATTTGATAAGTATTAGTATTTGATAAGTATTTGTATTTGATAGCATTTGTATTTGATAGTATTTGTATTTAGTATTTGATAGTATTTGAATTGTATTTAGCGCTTGGTGGTATTTGATTTGCTGAAAGTTACTTATTGCAATTATTGTTTATTTTGTAATTATAATGTAATATTTATTATAGCATTGATGCCTTAGTTGTAAGTGTGGCTTCCTGTCTGAGGATTGTACTGCCCGGAACGTGCAGTCCTTGGGAAGGGGGGTAGTGTTAAGGAATTCATATTTATTTGGCTATTTATTTAAAATTGTAATTAAAATTGGTTTATTTTCCTGTGCAACACAGACGATGTTTGGAGAGAAAGCTACGTCGGAAAAATAAAAATAAAAGAGCGCTTGCATTTAATGTTTAATAAATAAATATCTCGTAATTACTGTTGCCATCCAGAAAACTCTAGAAAAATCGAGATTGTTGTAGTGATAATTAAAAAGCTTATAAAAGCCGAATTGAAATACCTCATCTCAGATGTAGTTGTAGCTGTTTAAAGCGAACTGCTGTTTGCTTACTTAATGCTGTGATTGATTGTAGCGAATTCGCTGTGAGATTGGATTAACTTTATCTGTTTTGAAGTGAATTCTGTTTAACGTTTGAGATATTTTTGTTAACTTTTTAACGACTTGTGCATTGAATATATAACGAACCCGTACGCACGCAACAATATTTACTTTCGTTTTTGTAATACAAGTAAATGTAATTGTAAACTATATCAAATGTTGGGAAAATTGATATTTTAGCAAAATGTTAGTTAATTTAAAATATCGTTAAAGTTTTGCCATTTTATTTTGCTCATTCAGAATTGTAATAAGTTGCAAGTATTAGCGTTGAGAAAGTTCTAAATGAACGGTTTGAAATATCATTAAAGTTAGCCGTTGTATTCATTAAAATTGTGATAAATTATAGGTATTACTTATTTCTGAGATTAATTAAAATAATCTAGTTATTCTTATTACTTCTGAGAATGTTTTAGAGTGGTTGCTTCTGAAGCAAAATATAAAATGTACGTGTTATTTTCGATTTGTGTGGATAAATAATAATTAAATGTGAAAACAGATATTTTTGGTTAAGTGTTGGATAATTTGGAACATTGCTTAAGTTTGCCATTTAATATTTAGAATTATTGACGATTATAGCATTATTATTAAGAATGCTTTATTGTATAAATGAAATATTGCCATGGTAAAATTTAAATATTTAACTGAAAGGTTTGTTCAGAATAGCTCTTCTGAAGCTAAAAAGGAAGATTTAAAAATCTTAGCTGAGGAACTTGGGGAGAAGGTACTTCCGGTATATAAAGTGGTAGATTTAAAAAGGATAATTATAGATAGCAAGGAGTATGAAGAGAATTCTGTAATGGAATTATTGTTATATACTAAGCTGTAAAATACTAGTAGTTTAAACAAATAAGGAATTTGCGTTGTGTATGTACCTTTTTAAATTTCGTTTCAACAACCCGAAGAGCCTTGCTACTGGTGAAGCTATGTTGTGTAATCAGAAATTCAAGTAAACACATAAGATCAATAATACTAACTTAGTTTATTACTTTCCTTAAAACATTGATATTAAACAAATTTACTATCTTAAAATTATATTAGTCCCCGGGACCTAACTTATTTAATTTAGAAAACAAATAGCTAATCATTTATATATTTTCCACAAATACTGCAATCTTAGATAGTAACCACTTCAATTCAAATACTATTGTTTAAGTAATATCTATTTTTATGAGTTAAGATACAAATTAAAATTTTCTATTTCATTTTACAGTTGTAAGGTTCTTACACCTTATTTATCCCAGAACAAGAGAAAATTCAAATAATGAAGTACAGAGTTAAGTACCTATAGTATTGCACCAAAAGAGGGAAAAAAATTATACCTTTAACTAGAGCAATTTAAGACTGCTCACAAATTTCTTCAGATCTCAGTTAAATCAACAAATCCTCAAAAATATTAAAGATTTAAATTTTCTACTTTTCAACATTCTTTACAGCAAACATTTAAATAAAAAGTTAAATTCTGATGATAATAGAATCTTTAAAAAAATCCAAGAAATAATTAAACCAGAGAATTTTGGATGAAAAAAAAATCTTTAAGAATTTAAGTTAACATTAAAGTTCAAAAAGAAAAACTTCTTAACTGACGGAAGATGTGAACCTGGAGATTTGGGGGTTCGACGGCAGCTTGGCGGACACCGAACATTCGAAGAATACCCAGTACGCAGGAACTTGGAAGTTTCATCCAGCCTTCTGTATTACGAACTTCAGAGCCATCAGGAAACTCAGGTCGGAACACAGGTTGCTTGGCTATTGATTTTTTCTGTTCTTATAAATTGAAGAAGCGGACTGAGTCTTCATCAGATGGTAGAATTGACGAAGAAATATTTACTTTCCATTTTGAAGGACATTATTTCTGTGGTAGTTGAAGCATGGAAATATAATTTTCTTTCATTTCCTTTTCTATTGCAGAATTATTTCATTTACATTTTTGAAGGACTATTTCCGAAGCCATGGAGTAAGACGTGACAGGAGCCATAAGCCCCCCGTTAAAAAAACAAATTCATCCTTTCTGTTGCAGCAACAAGATGCCCAAGGCGCCCGAGAAAGTTATCTTCTTGTCAGCCGAATGCAAAAACGAAAACGTCCCAACAGCTTCGCAATCCCACCTGCACCCGCTTTTTGTCAGGTCCGGACACTAGATATCGCCAAAACTCGCCAAAAGGGTGAATAAACTGAAACTCTACCCCTCACACAAACCCCTGCTAATATCGTCCAAAAATCGAGGAGTTGAACTGGAACAAAAATCCGAATCTCGCCAAGCCCGCCAAAAGAAGAACCAAGAATTCGACGTAGGCGTGGGAAAACCAGCAAACCTAGGCAACGGACAAAAATTCCTAAGCAAAGGCTTGGAAATCAACTGCAAAAGTGACGCTTTTCAATCCTTTCCCCCTCAACCAAAAAAAATACTCGAAGTGCAAAAATTCGTTGAATAATTAACTGTAACTTAAAAACTGTTTAAGCTAGAGACTTGAAAGTACTCTTAAATTAAAAGGCTAATTTTTCTGCATCCAATGATATAGGTTAAATGAGAATCAACCTAAGTTAAGTAATTTTAAATCAAGTTTATTACCTACGAAAGCACCTAATTCCATTGTCTGTTTCAACGCGTTTACGAGTAACCAGTGGAAGAGACGTACAAATCTTAAAGTACCAAAACCCCTAGTTAAAATTAACCAAAGCAAATATAAATACAAGATATTAAATAAAATAACGTTGTGTAGCATAAATTTAGAATAACGAAAATTAATCTTAAGTCAAACTTAAATAATTAAGTGTTACATGAAAATTGCTACACAACATTATTAAACACCATTAAAAACGGAAGCATCGAAAAAGAAGCGTTAGAAGAAGCAGCAAGGAAAATGGAATTCGAACTTGAGAAATTACGGATAGAAGTAGGTAGTTAGAGCGCAGAAGCTACGATCCATTTCGGACAGTTTGATGAGAACCTATTAGATCGTGTTATGAGCTTCGGAAGTTAATGCAAAAATTCGACGGCATCGCACAAAGACTGTAACCAAATACTAACAAAAAGTTTTACGTCATCCAACATGCACACGTCTACAGATAAATTTATCATACCTTAAATGTTATATATTTAATTGAGAAGAGCCCCTAATGGCTGTGTATTACCTCCCTGAAAGAGGTTTCAATAGCGACTATTCAAGCCATTCGAAAACTAGGGAAGAAAAAAAAACGCAGTTCCTACGAAAGATAGTAGTCGTGGTCAATATTAAGAAAAAGGGGAACTAGATGAATTATCATGAGAAACTACCTGAAATAAAACAACATCTGAGAAAAAAAAATCCAATAAATATTTTCTGTATATCCTTCACTTTAAAAAATTATATTGCTAATTGATAAAGATGCGTGTCTTTGCACGATTTCTGTTTCGAACTGAAAATGTATTACAAAAATGAGATGATTGTTTGCTGCAGACGAGCCGCAGTTTGGCTATAATATACTACATTTGAAATCCAATGATGTGATCTATAATTCGTGCATTCATTTACACGTGTGATAGTAAATTCTTTGCCGCTCATACGAGGACTGTGTAATAACTTCATTTTCGGTAAGTGAAAGTCAATCGAATAGCTCATATAATGTTTTGATTCTTCTGTCTGCTGATTCCTGTGTGACTTCTCGGGGGATGTCGTGAGTGAAGTTTACCGTTACGACCGTGGCAATGAGACCTCGAAAACGGAGGTTTGCTCCGCTGACGGGAGAAATGGAAGATTTTGACGGTCCGATACCTTCTCGGGGAAGAGTCAAAAGGAAATTCCCATGTTTAGAGAAAAGGATTATGTACAGCTGAGGGCACACACTTATCAGAGGGTTGTTCCGATAACCCACAGACTCGCAGTTGAACGTTTATTTGGTGGGAAAGAAAACGCACTTTTCTTACCGATCTCGTCTTGCCCGAATTTAAAATCGTATTGAAAAAATAAAAATATTAAAAATAAATAAATAAATAAGGTATCAAGGGGAAAAGTGCGGGTTTTTCTAAAAGAATAAATGTGAGAGGTGAAACGTTCGAGATGATAGCGATATCGCAAAGTTGGGAACTACGGATTATAAAGTTTACCGACTTTTTCTATTTTCTTTTCTATTGTGATCTATATTTTATTTTACTCTCTTCTGCTCTGCCAGATTTTGTATGCTAACTACGAACTCAGCAGCAAGAGCGCGCATCTATTGCTAGTCAAACGCGCATTGCATATTTGACCGCTAGTATAGTCTAACGAGCGGGCAAGCCCCCCATATGAGTGGGCTGCAGCCAAAGCAAAATTTATATGTACCCCTGAAAAGCAAATGTGTGAAAACATTTCAGTATGGAAGAAATTAGTTCATTCTTTCTAAGCAACAACCGATTCGTAAATAATTTTTTATTGCCGAACTAGGAAACAAAACTTAGGTCACTTCAGGTTAATACTATGACGTCGTGATTTAAATTTAATGTAATATAACAATATTTTCTCAATACTAATAAAAGAATTAACTTAGCAATCATATGACGTGTTACTTATACTAACCTGAAACAAAAAAGTTGCCAACAGCAGCTATTTGTTTTAAAATGCTGACATTGACGAAAAATTTTCGACGTACAGTGACGTCACATACAATCGCGGGCCTCCTTCAACGTCAGAATATGACTTTATATAATAAAAATGTGTTTTTGTGTTTGGCAATATTATTTTTATTTCATATTTTATAAAACTTATGAATTGTTGATTAACAAACTCTACGATTTGAAAGCGAGCAGTGGCAACACCTTTCTAAATAAAACATTTTTATCTCCAACGCGCGAGACTGTGGGCACTCGGAAAAATGAGTGCAAAAATTGTAAGGTATTTCTCCTGCCTTCTTCGCATGCCTTCGTGGTGTAGTGGTCTGCATGCTCGACGCGTAGCCGAGAGGTCCGTGGTTCGATTCCCGGCGAAGGCGTTGCTCATTTTTCACCTCTTCTGCATCGAAAAAAATACCTAATGTCTCTACACTGGCGCCCGAATTAAAAGTTGGTGGATGATGATTCTCCACCACCGCGATTTGACGATTGGGTTCCTAAAACCCCAGTCGCCCTTTAAAAGGGGGAGTATATAAGGTATTTCTCCCGCCTTCTTCGCATGCCTTCGTGGTGTAGTGGTCTGCATGCTCGACGCGTAGCCGAGAGGTCCGTGGTTCGATTCCCGGCAAAGGCGTTGCTCATTTTTCACCTCTTCTGCATCGAAAAAAATACCTAATGTCTCTACAAAATTAGCGTTTTCAGAGATTTTAATTAATATCTCGGCTCTGATTGAAGTGTTACGAAGGTGGGAACAGTCGAAATGGCTTCTCATGAACTTTTGGAATCGTGAATAGTATACTTAATGTTTGGTAATGTTATTTTTATTTCATATTTTCTAAAACTTAGAACTTTTTTATGAACAAACTCTACGATTTCAAAGCGAGCTGTGGCAACGTTTCTTGAAATAAAGCAGATTTTTATCTCCAGCGTGCGAAACTGTTGCCACGAGGCGAATGAGAACTGAATGCGAATGAGGGTGAAAATGAGCGTTTTCAGATTTTTTAATTAATATCTTCGCTAATTAAAGTCGTACGAAGATGAGAATGGTCGAAATAGCTTCCTACGAATTTTTGGAAACCGGGGGGTCTCTCTATCGAAATTTAACTCCCCGCTGATAATGCCACAAACAAACAAACAGACAGACGAGCTCAGATTTTAATAGTATAGATTGTAATAGTTAGACTATGCTAGTAGTTGGTTGTAGAAATTAGATTATATTAGTAGTTGGATGAATAGTTAGACTAGTTGCAATAATTAGATTATGTTAGTAGTTGGATGAATAGATAGAATGCACTAGTATTACGCTAATATAGCAACTGTTCAGTTAGACTATACAGCGATCAACCTAAGTTACTATATTAGTGACTAAACACAAGTATAGTCTATTACACTTAGACTATATTAGTAGTCTAACTATAATAGTTAGACTATACTAATAGTTGGTTGTAAGGGTTAGACTATACTAATAACAGTTAGACTGTACTAGAATTACGCTAGTATAATCTAACTGTTGCAGTTAGACTACACTAGCCATCCATCCACCTAAGTTAAGAACACTAGATGTTTTAGGAAATATGTACCGATAAATCTAGTTCTGCGATTTCTAGCATCTTTAATTTAAAAAATTAAATAATGATATATAAATATTGTTGAGAAAAATAAAAACTAATCAGAAAAGGAAGCTTGAGGAAAACGACCATTTCCCCTGTAAATTTTCATTAAAAAAAAACAGTATATATGCCAATTATTTGATGACCAATAAGATGGTAGTAATGCTAACGTTACAATGTCTATTTGCTCTTCCCTCTAACTTGAATCTCGCCAGTTCTTATTGTTGCTTCTGCTATTCCTTAGACTTCCAATCCTTCATAAATAATTAGGTAAGGTGAATGGGCAGCCGACTAAGAGAGATCGTAGACTGAATGCCAATTCATGTTTGATTCGCCGTGATCTGTCGGTTCTTGTGTTAGTCTGGTATAATGTTGAACAGTTAGAAGGAAAAGGTTCGATGTGACCTTCGCACGCAGTTTGCGAGAGGTTGTCTTGGTTAGAAAGACTAAAACAACCGCTACGTCGACGAATTTATTTTAAAATTTAGGACAGCTCGTATTGAAAACAAAAAAAAATTTACGCGAATATTTAAAAATTTTTCCAAACCTGGCGTGAAAAACGCGAGGAAATACGGTATATTTTGTTGATGTTGTTTGCTGTGCACTGTAGAAAAAAGTGTAAAAAAGTCCAGAAAGATGGGTTCGATGCTAGAAAAATTTTGAGAATGCCTTGTGTAGCTAGACTCATTAAAATTTTATTTATTTTCTTTTTTATAACTAGTTATTATACTAATTATAACAAGCGGCTAGTATTATAAAAATTAGTTACTTGAAAGGAAAGTATTTACATGATGGTCGTACTAAAGCCATGAATTTAAGTTTCGGAAACGAAGTGCATTTCCTTCAACGGTAATGGCCTGCCTATGCGGTGATATTAATTCCGATTCTGTGATTCACATAATCAACAAAAGCAGCATTTTCTCTCCCTCTGAACGATTTTTCTTCTATAGTAATCCTCAAGGGGGGAAGGAGTTATTAGCCTGAAAGCTCTACTCAGCTGACTGACTCTTCTTGCCGATAAAATGTGTATACGTTGCAGTAACTGGACTTGAGTCGTGATTTCTGTTATTTTCGAGATAGCTTTTAAATGGCTCGGGTTTGAATGGTCAGTGACCGCCGATACGTCAAACTGGGACTTCATTCGACCATTGCCCCCCACCGTGTAATAATATTGCTGTTTATTGATTTGTTTAGGTGCCGCCAAACAAAAGAACTTCTGCGATTCTTTTACTCTGTTAGAAGTTATTTTTTTCCTTAATTTATGCTGATGTTTCGGCAACATTTTGATAAGCCAATTCATACAAAGTTCATAATACTGTTACGTGCGTACGGGTTATATTGAATGCACAAGTCGTAAAAAATTAACAAAAATTTATTCGTTCCACAAGAAATAAATTAAAATGCTGAAATATTTCTTCACAGATATTCGCACAATATCTCAAATGTTTACCAAAACTCAGTTCAAAACAGATAAAATAGTTCTATCTCTCAGCGAAATTGCTACAATCAATACA
>KK120251.1:2079-65203 GCA_000611955.2 Stegodyphus mimosarum | reverse complement strand
GGAGATAGAAAAGATTTAAATTAAAATAAACTTGGTTAGTTTAACTAAAACCTTACAATGTACGCAGAACAACTTAATTTCATAAACAGCCATGCTTCAATGCAGCACTGTAGTGGCATAGAATATGAAAACTCAAAACTTAATAGCAAGATGCAAACCGCTATTAAAAATTCTACGTATTGTGTTAAAGAAAAGAACGCCTATGGCATCCCTGAAAATATTAAAAACATCATCAAGGAGCGTAACAGACACCGTAAAAGGTGGCAAATTATCAGCGATCCTACTGAAAAACGGCAAGTTAATTATCTGAATAGAAAAATAAAAGAAGAGATCTCAACTTATAGATCCCGAATGTGGGATAATTTACTTGAAAGCATTGATTTAACGCCGGACACAATCTGGAAAATTTCTAGATCACTGCGAAAACCCTCAGCCAATCAGAAGCATTCTATTAATCACATGAGTCAAGCATTTCACTCTGAAGAAGAAATCGTTGAATTGCATGCCGAAGAACTTAGAAATGTTTTCGATAAACATCCTGAAGAAAACTCTGAACATGAAAAGGAAATTACTTTCTCACTCAATAGCATTCTCAATAGACCTAATACTAATTTCATATTCCCTGCATCTGCTCAAAAAGTTAAAACAATAACTAAGAATTTAAAGAAGAGAAAAGCTAAAGGTTACGACTCAATGAAGCCCTTCGAGCTCTGCCCAACAGATGTATAGTATTAATAACAAATATCTTTAACGCTTCTATTCGGCTATGCTATTTCCCATCTCAGTGGAAACACTCTATTATTGTCACTCTTGAAACCCGGAAAGGATCCAAAAAATGTTAAAAATTGTCGTCCCATAAGTCTTCTGCCGACACTGGGAAAAGTTTTCGAACGAATTCTCAGTACTTGGCTTACGAAACATCTTGAAAGACTGGATTTAATTGATAAAAATCAGTTTGGAGTCCGAAAAGGGCACTGTGCTACCCATCAGATTCTCAACCTAATAGAATTCATCAAAAAGAATGGAGTAGCTGCATGCTTCCTCGATTTTGAGAAAGCCTTTGATCGAGTGTGGCATGCAGGCTTACTACACAAGCTTTCTACCCTCTTACTGCCAAACAGCTTTACCAAACTTATCTATTCCTACTTAAAGCGAAGAACCTTTCAAGTCAGGTCAGGAGATACTCTATCTACCAAAAACGTTATTTTCACAGCCGTCCCACTGTGCTAGCAAGCCAGCATCTATCATCAAACTATCGCTTCAAGAATCTTCATCGTTTCGTCCAAGCCCTTGGTGACAGTTGTTGAACCGGTTTCTGGCCTCTTCGCTGCTGGGAGTTCAAGGGTGAAGGACGGGCTTCGGCCTGTCTCTTCACCTACCACCTCGTTTCATGATGCACGTTTAACTCTTCTGAAAAGTTCGATGATATGGTTCCTGATTTATAGAAAGCCAACTGTAGTTTTTTTTTATTGAATATATTCATTCTATATGCAGTTTCTGAAAATTCATCCAGGATTGAATGATGTTTTTTAAGCAAGAATCATGAACGATCTCATTGTGCAATATAAGGCTCATCCATTGTCTATCGCCACGTGGTGCACTGCTCCAAATTAATTCACTGGTAGAAGCTTCAAAATCAGAAGAAATTTCAAGACAAGTTTATTGCTGCTCTACATATATTTTCGATTCCAGGTTTTTCGTGATTTATAGAAAGCGATGCAAATAGATTGTGCTCTCCAAGTGTATCGTTAAACGAATGGACGTTCTGCATTTATAGTAGGACTATAGTTATGATCTGATTATTTAATTTTCTTGTTTTATTTGTGTGAGCTCAGCAGTAAAATTTTTGTTAGGAAAAATAAATAGAGTGAACTGTAGATGATTAACTTGTATTTTCTTCTTCAACTATCACAACGTCTGGGGTAAGTACATTATTTTGCTATCCTCTGTAGGTCACATATTTTATCCCTATCATTCGGGTTATTGCGGAAACAACGTGATGTACTCTTAATCACATGTTATAATCCTATACTGGGTAGTTGGATTTCTTCATTCTTATTCCCGGTTCATCGCTGATAAAATTAATATTCAAAATTTTGATTATCACTTATACACCAGAATAATTATCATTAATATTCTCATAACCTACAGAAATTAACACAATTTTCGTTACATAAGAAATTAAAATATTTAAGTATTTTTACTACATATAAATATTTTTACAACACCCACAAGGGTCCGTTTTAGGCCCAATATTTTTTACAATATTTATTAATGATATGCCAACACCATTCTCCTCCCATATTCTAAAGTATGCTGATGACACAGTTATAATTATTAGCTCCAGAAGTCCCCAGCATGCTCTGGACAAGTTACAACTTCAGGTTAATATCATACAAAAGTACTGCCAAGATTGGAAAATATCTCTCAACTCATCTAAATGCTGCATAGTTCTCTTTAAACGTTACAAGAAAAATTATCCTCTTAACTTCAATATCACCATTAATTATTCCCTAGTTCCGATTGCTGATTCTTACAAATATTTAGGAGTCCACATCGATAAAGCTCTCAACTTCAAGACCCATGTCCAGTATATCTTAAATAAGGCAAATGCTGCTTTCATGTCCATCTACTCATTAATAGGCAGAAAGTCAAAATTAAATCTTCGTACGAAGAAAACCTTGTATGTCACTCTCATTCGGCCAGTCATCCTATATGCAGTCATTGCCTAGGCCAGTGAAATCGAAAGGCAAAAGATTAATGTTTTACAAAATAAAATCCTCATAAACATAGTAAACGCACCATGGTATGTTGAAAATTCTCAAATTCATAGTGATCTCATTATCTACCCTATACATGACCAAATTCTCGTTAAGTGTTCATAATTTCTTTGAAAAAATGAAAAACTCTCCATATACAGCTATCAGAAGCCTCACAGAATATGATCCTACTTAAGAATATACCGTTAAAAGACCTTGAACTATCCACCATAATGCGTTATGGCAGTAATGTAGATATTGTATTATACTATTTCTCGTAAACTTCGCATCATTAGTGTTACTCAAGACTGTGTGTATATATGTTTTACTTACTTTATAAAGACCGGACTTTGTACTTATTATCTCTTGCAAAGATAGGACTTTGTTTTTTCGGGTTTTTTTTATTATTTGACCAAGAATTTTCAAGATTTATTTACTTATTTACTATTTTTTACTACTCAACTGTACAGTACTAATCGTTAACTTCGAGAAATTTTCTATCTTCCGAAGGTCTTCTCTGACTGGACACAGCACTCAACGTGATGTCTCCGCCCACATCTCAATTATTTAATGATTTCTGATATTTAACATATTAATAAGTCATCCAAATTAGTAAAGAAGCTAAAGGATGATATCCACAAGCTATTATTGTACATATCTCTCATCTTCAAATGCGTATTTCATACTTAAAAAGTTATTTGACTCAAATCTCCTCATCGGACTGAAGGACCACTTTACTTGTGCACGTCATGTGACTTGCATTGCCTAGCCTCACTCCCTCTTACTTAGATCTCACTTCACCTCTGGACGCCAGGCATATAGCATGCTATATATAATTGTTTATCAATTACAAAAATTATTAATTAATGAGTATAACCCAATTATTGATCTCGCCTCTGTGCGTGGTGTTAAACACCTTTAAATTAAACTCATACTGTTCATGGCCGTTAGTATAATATTTATTTACTGGTTAGAACTCTTTAGTAGTTGATTGCCAGCAGCAAAATCAAGATCTAAGATCCAAGATTGTTACCACGAATCCCTCACTATTATTTTTAAAGAAATTAAACAACGAACTACTACTACTAAGAACCAGTCGTGAATTTGAGTTTCAGAAAGCAGTGCTTCCTTTTATTAGTATATCTATGCGCTATATCTGGTGAAGACCATCAGTAAAACAAAATGAGTAATGTGGACAAAATAAGGCGAAACTATTAAGTGCCCGCCATTAGTTGACGAAGAAGGTGAGCTTCTGGTGGAAGGTCAAAATCAATGAACTGAAGAATCTAGTATGAACGAAAAATGTTAAAGAAATAGAATGTCAATTGGATATTTGTTTTCTTTGGGAAATGGAGAATCTCTAAGAGAGATGATGATGCAGTTTCTAGGATGAGTGAGAACAGAATAGATGAAATTAGTGGTAAGTTTTCTAAGCACGGTGTATATACGAATTTGGAACGAACTAAGGCGAGTTGATAATCTCTCGGAGTGCTTTGTTTTGAAGAACTTGGATATGTTGAAGATGAATTTTGATCCCCAGACAGACTAGCATAGAGTAATGCTGGTCGAAGTATAGATTTATATAAGATGAGTTTATTTGAAGTGGCCATATGATTTCTTCTGTCAAAAAGTGGGCGCATAGTTGCAAGTGTGATATAAATGCTTTGTACACTTTCCTTGAGATATTTCTGAAAAGTCAATTTTTATCTAGAATGTCTCCTAGATATTTAACTTCGTCAATTTAGTCAATTTCTTCATCAAACAGAAAAGGTCTTTGTGGTGCGAAATTTGTTTGCCTTTTACGAAAAATTATTGCTTTTGATTTTTCAGTATTAACTGCAGTCCTCCAAAGATTGGGCCAATTTTCTAGAAGATTCAGGTAATGGTGAAGAAGGAGTCGGACAACTGTAACTATGGAAGCTTGGATCATAATTGCTGTATCATGAACAGAACTCGTGATTTGTGGGTTTTTAGGCATATCATAAGTGTAAATGTTATATAAATACGGCGAGAGTACTGACACCTGAGGCACTCCAGCGAAGATGTTTTCGTGGTAGAAACAGTATTGCTAATTTTCAGTGCAAAGATTCGGTCTTGCAAATAAAAAACAATAAGTCTGTAATGATCTGGGGAGTTTAACTCGACAAGTTTGTTGATAAGCCCCCAGTGCATACCCTATGTAAAGCTTCTGAAGCAATTGAAACCATCAGTAGTATAGTTGATGACACGAAGCAGCTGGTGATTAATATTATGACGGAAGCCAAACTGATTTAGATGATATAGAATAATCTTTTCAGCTATTTTAGAAAGTTGACTGAGAAGGCTAACTGGACTGTAGTTTTGTGGTATTTTGATGCGGTTTTAGGAAGACGACGATGATGATGGCATGTTTCCATCTATTAGGAAAATATGGCAACTTGATGATACAGTTGATTATCTTAGTCAGACATGTGACAACATTGATAGGAAGCTATTTCAGCGCTTTGGTAAATACATCATCAATACATTAAGCATTTTTAGGTTTTAAGGAGCTGATATAATCCGCAACTAAGTTAGGCGGGGGGAGGAATGTAAAGTTCAAAGGACCAGGGATTTTTAAGAAGGTCTTAACAGCATCATTAAATTTGGAGATATTGTTGTCGTAAGGAGTAGTATTAGGAATAAACGTTTCTTCTGCTAATATCAGCAAAGGTGCTGACTTTGCCTTCGTCTGAGTAAATCCTTCCGTTTGTACCATGGAGTGGTGTAATTTGCTTGAAAGGTTTCTTAAATTTTTTGCAGTGTCAAAAAAAGAATTATCTTCTTTTGCGAGAGAGCTGAGAAAGTTTTCCAGCGCTGCGTCTTGAAGTTACTAATATCATTTTTGATGTCAAGTTCAAGAACGTTCAGTTGCGTTCCGAGTCTTGGGTTTCTTCTAATTTGCTAGTTTTTCCTAATATGATTTTTGCATTTGAATTTTATCTTATGTTGGCTGGAAGAAGAAGCAAAGGGTGGGAACTGATGAATGTGTTGGCAGAGAAATTGATATCACGTTGAATATAAGTGCTAAATGTCCTGATTTCATAGTCAATATCGTCTGTATTGATTATGTAGGAATTTCCAGGAATGGTATCTGAAATGACTTTTGTGATTTTTTTCCAGTCTGTGAAGCCCTGCTGATTTCAAGAAAGATGGAATTATGATCAAATGAGAGAGCTGAAATATCAGAAATTTGTCAGTTATAGTCGAGGTTGTTTGATAGAAGAAAATCAATAATAGAAGAACTAGTATAGGCGTAGTGCGTAGGATCATAAGTGGCATGAATGGTATATTTTTTAATTATGTTAAAATTTTCTCGTCCTTTCTCTTACAGCTCCTTGATTTCAGCATTGATGCTAGCGTTAAAGTCTCCTCCAATTAAAGCTGGTGAGTTAAAATCCTCTAGTTGTTCAGTTTCAGAAATGATGGGACTATTATTGGGAGGTATACAGATATTAGAGATAATGAACTTTTTGTGCTCAATATGAATTTCGATAGTATTGCTTTCAAAAGTGGTAGAAAGATTTTGTTTGGTTGATGCTGAATGCTCTTTTTAACAAAAGTGATGATTCTACCGCCGCGTCCGGTTTCTCAGTCCGCGGGGTAAGTGGCATATTTTGCATAAAACACTTTGAGTGCACATTTCAAATGTGTTTCCTGTATTACGTCAGGTTCAGGCTTCAGAAGAAGATCACCAAATTGTCTTTTTTTCTGAATCCGCCGTTAGCATTCCATGAAGGAATTTTGATGTTTCTCAGGTTAATACTGAGTGGCGTGTTAAAGGCAATTACTAATTTTATCAAGAATGTCCATAATTGTACTTATTTTATAATAGGAGCTTTGCCGGTTTGATTAATAGGAACCATCTCTGGGAGAACATTTTAATGGTCCAGTGTCGACACAAATGATATTTTCCCATTGTAAATAGGTATGGAGAAGACATGTTAAAGATCCAAGATCCGTACACTATTTTAAAGTAAATTTCTTGAACGGTTCCAGAGAATTATACAGTTGGCAACATGGGAATTGCTTCTTTGACAATTTGTTCGGAACATGAAAGGCAAATCTAACCATCAGCTCGCTGAATGCGATGGACATGCGTCATTTGAATTAGCGTCTGTGTAACATCTATGGCATCAATCAACATTTTGTTAGTGAGTCAACGAAACGTATAGATTTGAAAGCGGGTGGGAATTCTTATATAGGTTAAGAAGGAGCTCATTCTTAAAAAAATTGTGGTTATAATTTCTGGTGACATCATCATTGAAATAACTCAAAATTCCCACATCTACATAGATATTGATGTATTATGCCAAAGGCATTAACCATTTCTGGTATTGGACTGGGATGGTCATTGAAGTTTTTATAGGTCCCATTTTATGCACTGCTACTGATGCATTATAGTCAAACATATTAATAATTTCTGCTATTGGAATAACACATCATAATTGGAATTTTAAAGGTCCACCGATACATTGCAGCCAAAGATATTACAGTGATTTTTTCTGAACATCATCGATGTCGAAAAGAATTCTTTGAAGCAAATATTTCAAGAATAACAATTGAAATGTAAAGATTGCATACCTTTAACAGGGAGACTTTTCTGTTATGGGAAAGCTTTTATCCAGAAATTGGGGAAAAGAGACCATGTTGCTCTGGATCCATCTTCTTCAACAGCATGCAGTGACCTGAAGCGAAACAAAGAATTTTTATATACTTTAAGAAAGAGCTCACTTTTAAAAAATAGTAAAATCTCATTGAGTGTTGGCTGAAAAAATCTTTCAAAGAGAAAATATTACAGAATTTAAAAAAAAACTCTTTTTTTCTTTTTTTTTTTAATAATTTGATGTCTTAGCTTTTTATTCTTGGAATTTTAAAAATAGATCAAGAGAGGACATCAAATTATTGAGCAAAAAGAGTTTTATTCTTTGTAAATATCTCTGTGAGATATTTTCGAAGCAAAGTCAAAAAATACCCCTCCTATCTAACTTTGTAAAAGAAGCCACATCTCTGTGTCCTGACAGCCGTTCATAGAGCTCTAGGCCCTCCTAATTTTAGAAATATAAGTTCTGACTGCAATTCTATGAGGCTTAAAAGTGACAGACACTGAAATAATCCCATGTCAAGCATTCTATACTTGTTTCACATTGAGGACTGTGAGGCAACTGAGACCACGTTACCACAAAGCTCGTGAGAGCTATCTACTTAAGGATAAGAATGCTTTCATGGAAGACTTTCCGAGGAAAACTTGCTCGCCTTCCTGTTCTTGCTCGCCTTCCTGTTATACAAGAAGAAAACAATGAAAACTCCCATACAACCAGCCTGTTCTACAGAATTTCAACCAAATCGAACTGCCAGCATCTACCGATTTTACTGGTGTGTTCCATGCTCGGTTGGAGACATTCGTGAAGTAGATAGGTCATTGTAAGTATCTGTAAATGACGTAAGCAGTTTTGAGCCATGAGTAGTGAGTGGCTTATATTATCCTACTGGCATAAGGAGGTAATATTGGTACTTGGATTTCCTGTCAGGAATCCAAGTACGATATACCAGTAGGGTAATGTGTCCTATATTGGCAAAAACAAGCCAAACTTTTCACATGTAAAATCACATGTACAAACAATAATTAAGATGGTTCAAAACATGTAGAGTCATTAACTTTTTTTGAAGCAGAAGACGCCTAAAGTGTAGAATGCAGGACTCGAACGCTGGAGCTCTCGAATACGCGCCGAGTGTACTCCTAATTACACCACGAAAGTATGCGAAAAAGAGAAAATACCTTAGAAGCATGCTGTATGGACAATGAAAAATGGGAACAACAACAACCAAGAAAGGAATCCAGAATACAAAAGCGGATTCCAAGCACTTCTGGAATCTACTCGAATCAGAAAACGAATTTCCGCATGATAGGTGACAAACAAAAGTAATGCAGTTATAAGCGGGGCAGGATTATGATCTCACCTATTGTGACACAGTCTGTCCCCTACCTATTCATGCTCTGTACGAGACAGTGCACGAATTTCTGAGGCATCATGCTTCATTCCTTTTGTAGGCTGATTGCAGCTATAGAATTATTGTGGGCACATAGTGTCAAAAATCTCCGGATAATATCCCATGTATTCAGCTAGGATATCCAGAGAACTCAGAATATATAGGCCAAGCCATACGACGGCATCTTCTCTCTCCAACAAGTCAGTGACAGCTGCTGTACGAGGTGTAGCGATGTTGTTCGCGAAGAATTCTGGAAAGTAGTGTACGTCAGAAGAGCTTTGGCACAAAAGCGGTCAGTGTTGAATGAATTTGCTTCAGAGATGTGGTGAGTCATATACCACCAAATATTTTATTTCCACAAATGAGAATTCCACAATTTCATAAATTTCAAACTCGTTCCTTTTAATTATGATAGATGGATAACTACTAGGAGCTTTATCCAAATATTGAGAGGCCCAAACTCCCTGCTTTTGACATAACTTTCGTTTCGAGTGTTTCAGTACTCACAGGGGTAAGTCACAGGGCGGACTCTCTGATAAAAGTATTTGCTCCTGAGTTGCGTACACTGGCTTAGTATTTTACTGTGACAGTCGCGGCTACGGGACACAATAAACGGACCCTTTTCCTACGACAAGAAAGGGCAGCTCGTGCTGTTCCGGACGGTTGTGGTTTAAGCAATCAGAGTGTGCTATCGAGATGGCTAGAAATATTGTGTTTCTCCTAAACTAATTTGCCTCTCCGCCTCGGTGGTTTCCGATACTCTAGGTAAGGACAAGCGGTTGGTGACACGTCTCAGCTTGGGGTTTAAAGTGAGAAATCTTTCAAAATGTTTGCGTTGAGGAATTAAGGCTCCTGTGGCGTAGCAAGCGAGGGTTCTTAAATCCTCATTTGAGGTTTTTCTATGGACACTGATCGGCCCTCCCATCTAATATTGGTGATGTTCACGGGATGTCGCCTTAGCTGTCGCTGCAGGAAAGGTTAAATAAGTATGGCTTATAATTTCCTTCCCACTGGGGTTGCATAGACGTGTTGTCATAAAGGGAAGCCTATGCTATCCCGCACAGTAGTGGTTTCGGCCATCCCAGTAGGTAAAGTGACAGCCAACAATAAGTTCTTCAATAAGTTAACCAACGTTTGCGGTCTTCATCCTCCTGGAGTGGTGACCTTGGGAGCTAGGGGTCTTTTTGCTTGGAAAGCCGGTTCAGCGAGTGGAGGCTTAACAGAAAATTCAGATTTTAAAACTCTGCCGCTTCTGATTTGGGTCTCCCTCTGCTTGCAGTTTATGAAAACTCTTTACAGATCTCCTCATTACGAGCTTTTTAATTCGATTCCCCTTCACTCTCTTAATATGAACAAGTGCGGTCGGTCCATATAGTGCTATAATTCAGATTTCCTTTAGAAGGAACAGCTATAATGAGATGACTTATACTTGTAATGCACTTATAGGAGAGAGCAGTTCTGTAGCCACAACAGATTCACTGCATGAAGAGTGTCTGACATGTTTGTGGATGATTTCTGAATTACACGGTAAAGCCTTATTTAGCTACACCGGGCGAAACAATCCGTTCTGTAATCGTATGGATGTTAATTCCTAATATTTCTAATGTAAGATCTTTAGCTCTTTGCTATGTAATTTCTAATGTGAGGTCTATAGGTCTTAATAGTTAGTTTACTTAATAGTTAGTTAGATAGTTAATTTGATCGTCAATAAACACATTTTTACTATGTTATAGGTGAGATATTTAATACTTTTAATAACCCGAGGCATCCTAGAATATGACACATAGTTTTCAGACTGGTTATGCCCCCACGGTTAATGACTAATGAGTACCATGAATAATTGCCAGTGTTCTTATTTTAAAAAGCGATGTTATCAGTTTGCTCATTTTCGGCCAATCTGAGAAAGTTCATAAAAAGATTTTAGTATGGGAATAAGAAGTAAATGGAGTGGCATGTACATTTGAAAAAATTAAATAAAGCAGAGTTATAAAAGATTATCAAAATTTTTTTATTTTTTTTTCTTCGGTGATTACTTATATAAAAGAACACTTTGATGAAAATTCTACATTTGGGAAATTTTCAGTTCTAAATCTGCTAAATAAATAATTTCTAATATTCCAGAATTTTGTTGAAGTTATTGAAGAATCAAAACTTAAAGAAGAGGTGGACATGGACATTGAACATGGACGACCTTTTTGAAGTTATATTAATTCAGAAAAGTTTGAATCTGAAAAGAGTTCCGAAAACTTTACAAGATTCAATACGTCAAGCAGAAAAGAGAACATGGCTTTTAAATATGTTGGTTATAAATGGATGAGCATTTTAAAAATAATTTCGTATGTGACAAGTTTAGTTTTTTACCCTTTTAACTAACAATTTTTAATTGAATTCTGATACCCTAGATGTAAGGTTGCCAACTCTTGACATTACGGTGCAAGAACAGTAGGTTGCACTGACGGAGAATGCTTAAGCAAAAGTTATTCAAAGCATATGGGTACTCTAATTTTTGAAATTTAAAAGTTGTGGCAATTTGACCTAACAGGACTTCTGAACTATTATTTACTTGTCAACTGTTTATTTAATTGCATTATTTCGTACGTCTAAAACTGTAATTTTACACGTAAAAAAACTGTATTTGCATAACTGTGATTATATTTGTATTTTAGTGAGTGGTGTAGTCGATCTCGTCTAGTCTGCAAAGCATGCTTCTTCTACCATACTTCTGTTTGATATAAAAGGCGAAAATGACTTATGATTTTATTAAGTGAAATAGTTCTCTTCCAGTATAACAACGTGTATAGTGACCTAGTACACTATAATGTTGTACCACCCGATGTCCTACAAAGTATTCGATAGAAATATCCCAAAGTAAAAGTTATTACCGAACCAACATTATTAACTTTTCTTTCTTCTTAACTTGTAGAAGAAGACTTCAGTAAGTCAATAACTTACTTACGGGAAACAAGGAACAGGTACAGGTAGAAGTTAGGGCCAGTACTCTGCAGAACCATAGGTAATTGAGGAAACAAGGAACAGGTTGGATATTTCTGAACGAGTGATTTAAGAAGTTAAGCGATTTTCTTCCAAATATTAAAAAATTTGCTTCAATACATCAAGCGCAGCCATAACATCAATTAAAATTAAACTTTTATGTAATTACATCAATTAAATTAAAATCAAACAAACTAATAACCATTTTTTTCAGAACTTTTATCCACATTGTTGTGTGCGTACGGGTTCGTAATAGATTGAATGCGAGAGTCCGATAAAAAGTTCGTAAAATTTATTCTAATCGCAAAAACTATAACAAAAACACTGTATTATTCTTCAAAGATATTCGTGTAATATTACAGTATCACGCAAAATAAACAGTAGCTATATTTTAAACTACTAGCCTTAAATAGAACACAATCGAAAGCGCAGACAAAGCTAATCCGATCTCTCCGCGAATTCGCTACAATCAACAATAATAACTAAGTAAACAACTGAGCCTAGATGTTTCTCTCCGGTTTTTTAAAGCTTTTTAAACGGTCACAAGAAGGTTCTGGTAATTTCTATTTTCTCGGGGTTTCTGAAAAGCAAAAGAGTAGAGTCACGAGATAACTATTTATTAAATGTTAAATGTGCGTGTTCCTGTGTTTTTATTTTTTCGACTTAGCTTTTTCTTAAATTAAGTCTCGTGCTGCATTGCACAAGGATATAAAAAATTTCAATTATAATTCCATTAAAAATAGCAAAATAAATACAAAACTAGTAACATTGCTCCCTTCCCAAGGACTGCACCTCCCGGGCAGTACAATCCCTGGACAGGAAGCCAAACTTACAGCTAAGGTATCAATGCAATAACAAATATTACATTACAATAACAAACAACATAAACAATAATTGCAATAACTAACTTAAAACAAATCAGATACTAAATACAAATCAAAGACTATCAAATACTAAGTACAAATCAAATCAAATATAAATTTTGAAACAAAAAGGACCGTAGTCTGTTCTACGTACTATGGTCATATAGTAAGGAGTTGTCATATAGTAAGGCATGACCAAACAAGACATCACAAGGCAGAGACCGACGAGCATCTGAGATGGGGAAGAGCCGGTATTCTTAATGTTTCTCTTCGACCCTAGTATGATATCGGCAGCTTTCTGAGCAGGGTCTTTCAGACAAGGCGTCGGCGTTTTCAGTTGAGGATCCCTTCTGATGATGGATTGTTATGTCCTCAGATGCTGAAAGCAGTTTGTTGATTTTGAAGTCCAAGGAAAAATTGTATTTCCTTAAAAAGTCCAATCCGATTATTCAAAGATGTGAATCTTCGCCACATATGCCGTGTGATGACAGGCGGCAGTTCCAAGCGTGATGTTCACGTTTAACTTCCCATCTATGTCGATTTTATCACCAGACGCAGTCCGGATGGTAACGCAGGATGGCGTTAAAATGCATTTATCTTGAAATTGTTGAGCTAAATCTTTCCGAATGATGGTAACATTACCTACTGTGTCAATGATCATATTGCATGGAAACTTCACCGATATGCCCATTGATGGGTAGTCCATTACTGTTGCCAATCACAGCAGAATTCTTGAGTGCTTTAAAACGGGGTTTTCACTTTCATTCAAACTCCGCTCCGCGATGTGATCATTAATTTGTTTCCTGCGTCGTTTCTGGGAAATGGTCTTATTTCCCATGCCTTGGGGTATTCTGCAGTTCCTTCGTACGTGGCATTCAGCTCCGCAGTTTCTGCACTTTGGTTTCTTACCACTCCTTTTCTGTCTCATGGCATTTAATTGTCTGTTTAAATCGTCTGTCTTATTTTCCATAGTCTGGGGTGTTCTGCAGTTTCTTCGTATGTAGCCTTCAACACCACAGCTCCAGCACTTTGGAATTGGGTTCTATTCACTAATATTCTGTCTCAAGGCATAGAGTTTTCTAGTTAAATCGTTTATCTTATTTTTCGTGCCTAGGTGTATTCTGCATTCCTTTCGTACGTGGCCTTCAACACCTCATTTCCAACACTTTAGAGCGAGTTTGTTCTTACTCCGGACCGTATACCAGAGCGCTTTTTAAGTCTTTGACATCCGCCATTCGTAGAGCTTTCTGTGTTTCAGGATCCCGGATGCCGTCAGTTGTATTGCAGTATTGTAGAGACAGGATTTCCCTTGTTTCTGTCGGACACTCTGAAAAGGAGAGATGGCACAGCCTTTGAACATCCATGGCGAACTATTTCCCTGGACTTCTGTTGACAGGATTTTAATTGAAGCTTACTGTAGTCTTTTAAACATTTCTGGTCAGAGCGCAGTTCCAGTACGCCGGATAGAGCTTCGAAGTCTAGTCCCTGGTTTTCTGGAAGAGTTTGAAGAATATTTGCAGTGTCTGATCTCGGAGAACCTGCGAGATGATAGGCCTTAACTTGGGAATCCAATCCATTCGCTTTTGCTATTATAGAAAATTGTGTCATATACACATGCCAAGAGGTCTTCCCGTCATATGTAGATAGTTTCAGAGAGGGACGAGAAGGCATAGGTAAAAATTTGAAACCATCTGTATTGCTTCCTGCCGTCGCTACAAATTTCTTCTAGGGTTCAGCTTCTTTGCCGACAGCAGAAACCCTGTCATCAATTTGTTGTTCGATTTGGTGTTGGACAACAGGGATCCTTCCTTCAATTCGTTGCTCCACAGCAGAAACTCTTTCTTCTATTTGTACTTTTATAGAAGAAACTCTTTCTTCAATATGTTCAACTATCCGCAATAGCGTCAATTCTGCCTTCCATAGCCTTGAATTTATTTTCTATTACGCAGGTAATTTCTCTTTTCATTTCCACCTGACCTGCTTCAATCTTTTCTCTTGAACAGCCTTCATTTCTTCTTTAACAGATACTTGACCAGCTTCCCTCTTTTCTTGACCAGCATCCACCTTTTCTTGAACCGATTTCATCTCCTCTTTATACGGAATCTTGGAAAGCTTTCATCTCTTCTTTAAATGCAGCAAAGGCTGCAATCAGCTGTCTTAACTGCTCATCCAGCGATCTTGTCATTGGCATTCAAAACCCACTCCTGACATCAAAGAGTGTTGCTTGCGTGCAGTTCCGTAATAGATTGAATGCACAAGTCCTATAAAAGGTTAGTAAAATATATTCTTATCATAAGAATTATTACAAAAACGCTGGATTATTCCTCAGATATATCCGTACACTATCACAGTATCACGCAAAACAAACAGTAGTTATATTTTAAACTACTAGAACGTTAAATAGAACGTAATCCAAAGCGCAGGAGAAAGCTAATCCAATCTCACTGCGAATTCGCTACAATCAGTAATAACAGCTAAGTAAACAACCGAACTGAGTTGTTTCTCTCCGGCTTCTTAAAACTTTTTAAGCGGTCAAAAGAAGGTTCTGGTAATTTCTATTTTCTCGATGTTTCTGGAAAGCACAAGAGTAGAGTTACGAGATATCTATTTATTAAATGTTAAATGCGTGTGCTCCTGTATTTGTACTTTTCCGGCGCAGCTTTATCTTAAAATAAGTCTCGTGCTGCATTGCACTGGGATATAAAACAATTTTAATTATAATTCCACTAAAAATAGAAAACTAAATACAAAATCCGTAACAATATTTTAAACCTAATTTTTGCGTGTGTAACTATTTAACTATTTATATTAAGATTATGTTGCATGCTCTCCGTCATACAAAAAGTCGTTTTTTTTTTGGGGGGGGGGAGGATTGATGCAAGAAAAAAAGTTGGGAATCTCTGATCTAGAGCACTGTGGTATATAATTCCAATGAAAATAGTCTTAAAACTTGGAAAAGCAGCCCGACGATTACAAATTCGTAACTCGGGATCAGAAAGAATACTTATTACAAATTACTTCGCATTTTTCCGTCCGTCAAAATTGATTATAAGAACAGAAACTGTAAGTCTTAAGATTATCTTACGGCATGGAACAACTGGAATAAAATATCAAAATCGTGACCTAATATGAAAAACATGTAGTTTTTAATATTAATCCTCAAGTTGCATGTATTCGAAGGAGTCATCTTAACGGTTGCGCATTGACGAGGAGCTTTATCTATGCCTTGGGGCTGTAGTTTTGGCTGTAAATTGTGGAACAACTGAACCTTATTAAGCGATTTCACTAGGTTATGCATATTCGAATTCTAGATCAAACGGATCAGCACAATCATTTAAAATATTATGAGATAGTGCTAGCTTAGCAAAAGAGAGCTAATGGTGATGAAGGAGGCTTGTTAACCCTTCAATTGTTTACATGTTTTATTCCAAAAAATTACAGATTTCCAAAAATTCCACAAGAAAAACATACTTTATTGTAGATAATTCTAAAATGCCCCCTGGTTTTTACTTCCTTATACAAAGTAAAGGCAGTACTGTAATTATGAAAAATTCCGGGTACCATATTTCAACGAAAAAATCCATTTCAGCCCTTTTGAATGCAATTTAACGATGTTTTTACGGGACATTTGTAAGTAAGGACAGAATAAAGGACTCTTTTTCCTCACACGAATTATAAAACTCATTTAAAATGGATTCTTAAGAGATCTTTTTCGTGGCATCTGTACGTAACGTACGCATGTATCTCGCATAACTCAAAAAACGAGTAGCCTAAGAACGTTGAAATTTTGTATATAGGACTGCTATAACATGTAGATATGCACATCCTATTTCGGTTGCAATCGGCAGCGCCAAAAGTATATAAATATGTATACATATACCCACTCTGTTACTCGTCTCAGTGAGCTCAGTTTCTTTATTCTTGTATGTTTGTAAATTGCACATTTTTTGCTTTAAAAATGATTGAATTATATTGTTCTCATCTTCCGGTTAAGGTTTTTATATTTTTAGTTAATCTGCATGTTATAGTTGTAGAATTATCAACAATTTAAAAGTCGTTTAAGTACGGCTAAGCCTAATCCTTTTTCCTATGACAGCCATATTTGTTTACATTTGAAACTTAGCAGAATAGTGGATTTGTTGCCAATCTAGAGAAACTAAGCTTGGCAACAAAAAAGATAACGTCTTCTTTTATTACTGCGAATTAAATTATGCTTAATCCATTCAGGAATTATCATTCAAGTTATTAAATTATCCCATATATTGACTTAGCTTAGCGTCCACATCAAATTAAGTTAGTTTCTACACCTTCAGTGTCTTTTTGCCGAGTGAGACCGGAAGTAAACTTTAAGTTTTCTGCACCGAAAAATATGCGTTCTTGCTCGTTGGTCATATTGTTTGTGTTTGAGTAGAAACTCTAATTTTAATTGTAAAAATTGTTCTTTGTTTTAAGCTTATTTATATTTTATATTTTTCTCTATTTTTCAATTTTTAATAAAGATATTTTGAGGCTTTATGAACTTTGCCCTTGTCGCGAAGTGTTTAAATGAAATGCAGCAAAAACTGTATATTATTTAGTGTGTACGTCAGATGTTTTACCTAGAGCAGGCGTCGGCAAACTTTTTTTTTTGGCTGCGGATCAAAGTCAAGCAAAATGCGTGTATTAAGAAGACCCTTCGGTCAATGTTTTTTCAATTTTAAACAGTCTTTCTTTGAATAATAACATAAATTGTATTGAGAAAATCATTACAATACGCTTTAAACATAAATATTAAAATTATAATTCTAATTATTATAAAAACAAACATAACTGAATGAACTTTATTATTTTTCTATTATTATTCTATTATTGTTTATTATTTCGATATTAATGGCTCTCTCATGCTGAGTTTGGTCAAGTCTGGCTTATAGTTAGTCGCCTTACGACGATACAATCTTCTGAATTTTCGGTAGTTAAGCTGTTCCTGTTCTTACTTAAAATAAATTCCACGTGCGAATATATTTGCTCTCATTTAAAAGCTGAATTAAATGCGGACGAAATGGCGAAACCAATTTTTTGGAACTATGGAACCATAATCCATAATGGATTACTCAGATATCCATAATCCATTTGGATTATGGATCAGAATTATGGACTCTGAATTAATTATGAAAAAAATAAAAATGCATGTTCTTTACTGTCACTTTGTAATCAAACAAAAATGTAATTGTTATTATTTATTGTCGGTTTATTTTTTAGGTATACTTCAAGTGCTCTAAGTGGAACTCAAAAGGTCACTTGAAATTATGAAATGGGTCATGCCGTGACCCACGGGTCATAGGTTGCTGAGTCCTGACCATGGAGATACGAAGTAAGAGGAGAGGCCCTAACTGGTTTTTCCCAATGTTTTTCCTTTAAACAATGTTGCACCTCTCGTGGAGACCAAGACATTCAGTGACTTGCCATACGCGCTGAGCATGCTGACCTCTACACCACGAAGGCATGCCAAGAAGGCAGGAGAAATACCTTCCAAACGTTTTGTAATTATGTCGTAAATATACGTATAAATGTATATATTTTCTTTGTCTACAATATTTCAGAGTCCTAAGCATATGAAAAAATACGTTTTAAAACGAAATTTCATTCTGAACGGAATTAAATGCTATACTTTTCCAAAAACAGTTTGCTCAGAACAGTTTAATTTGAATTAAATATTTTCACAATTTTTCGTTAATTACATTAGAAAGAAATTTTAAGGTAATGCGATTTTATTCGGTTTACGATTACAAAAATTTAGATCAAAATTTTTGCGTTCTTAATATTAAAATTACGCATTATTTCTTTTCTACTTATAGAACAGACAAATTAACAGCTGTTACAAATGATACGAAAGATCAACAATTTTTTTAACTGAGATTAAGAAGGTATTTCCGCTTTCTTTTGAGAATATTTTATTCATTATCTTTTTCGGATAACTCTTAGCATGTTTGTTATTGAAGCACTATGGTACAATGATTATTGCAGACTTTGTTTTCTTTAAAAAAAGAATAAATAAATAAATAAACGAGTAATACTTCACAACAACTCCGGACGAAAAAAAAAGGTGCTATTTCTTATTAACTTTCTTTGACTCTTTATGCCGTCATATGATTCCCTGCTTCCGTCGACTCTTTGCTCCGAAAGCTCGTCGATCATCCAAGAGTAGAGAGAAGTGATGACTCGGAAAGTTCACGAACGTATCAGTACAAAAATTTTCGCTTCCTTTATGTAACTACTTTAAATGTTCATAGATGGCGCTGGTGGAATAACTTGAGATATTATTATGAACGCTCACCGGACGATTGGCCATAGATGATGTCATCCCCAATTTTCCAGTTCTTAAAGAAAAAAAATCTGAAAACTTTATATTACGCCCAAAAGAACATTTCTTTTTTTTAACGTATTGTGGGTTACCTTTATTTATTAAATACCATGTTCCTGGCATAAAATTCAGTTCAACAGCATTATCGCAAAATAATTTTAAAATGAGCATATCTTTAGAATTTCCGACACACAGTCTCGCGCGGTCGTGATAAAAATGTTCCCCTCCCCCCCATACAGTGTTGTCTGCCATTCCTCGCTTTGAAATCATGGAGTTTGTTAGTCAAAAATTCTTTAATGTCTGACTAAATATGAAATAGATAATAAAAGAAATTCAAAATTAGTGCTTCCAGATGCCCATATTCGGTGGAGGATTATGTGATTCTAGATTTGATGGCTCCAGGTACCGTTGTTTTATCATAATGCGAGAAACATACATACATTTATGCAGATTCTTCATTATTTAATTTCTTTAAATATAACAGAGGGCTCTAATATTTGGTGACAACAATTTGAAAAGTGAGCCGAAATTTATAGTGAATCAACACAAAATTCCAAAACGAAATTAACAGTCCTTCTGAGCAAATTGTCCTTTGGACTAAAAAAAAGTTCAATGTCGGGAATAGACGGTGAACGAGGGATAGCAAAGAAATTAGTATAAAACTGGTTTAAAAAATATCATATTTCAGTTTAATTAAATTTTGATGGTGATAGAAATCATGATGATAGAAATCTTACTTTTTTTTTTTTCTTTCTTTTACGTAGCGTATTCGGAAACTAAGTACCGTTTCATTCTAGCGCCGTCGCAACGCTGTGGTAGGCATCCCGCGCATGCACACTAGTCTTTCTTGTTCACTGACTTTCAATTGTCGCAATTTTGGTTGCTCTATGTTGTGCTTTCAGTTTGCTGTGCACATTCAAAATGTTTAAGACAATTAGTTATCCCGCTGACTGTGAGATTCGTGCCGTGATTAAATTTTTGAACGCGAGGAATGTTAAACCGGCCGAAATTTATAGTCAAGTGACAGAAGTTTACGGTGAATACGCGATAAGTGATGGAATGGCGAGAAAGTGGGTAAGAATATTTAATGTAGGTCGAACAAATGTCCACGCCGAGGCTCGGAGTGGTCGGCCTTCTGTTGTGACCGATGATTTGGTAAGGAAAGTTGATGAAGCAATTCATGAGAACAGACGCTTCACAATGACAACTCTTTCAGAGGCATTTCCACAAATTTCACGTACTGTTTTGTTCGAAATTGTGTCTGACCGCTTGAATTATCGCAAACTGTGTTCCCGATGGGTTCCAAAAATGCTCACTGATGTTCACAAAACAAAGCGACTTGGTAGTGCCCTGACATTTCTCACGCGGTACAGTGATGAGGGAGAAAACTTTTTAAACCAAATTGTGACAGGTGATGAAACTTGGGTGTGTCATTTCACACCAGAATCGAAACAACAATCGATGGAGTGGAGACACACTCATTCTCCGAAAAAACAAAAGTTCAAAGTGACAATGTCATCACAAAAAATCATGTGCACTGTCTTCTGGGATAGGAAAGGCGTTTTGCTTACTGAATTTCTTCCCAGAGGTGAAACCATTAATGCGGCACGATATTGTGAGACTTTAACAAAACTAAGGCGTGCCATTCAAAACAAACGAAGAGGAATGCTCAGTAAAGGAATTGTGTTGCTCCATGACAATGCTCGGCCCCATACTGCTGGTGTCACTCAATCGTTAATTCGACAGTTTCATTGGGAGCAGTTCGATCACCCGCCGTACAGCCCGGACTTGGCGCCGTCCGACTATCACTTGTTCCTGCACATGAAGCGCGAGCTTGATGGCAAGCGCTTTGGATCTGACGATGACACGAAAAATGCTGTGGAGTCGTGGTTATCGAAACTGGCGGGAAGTTTCTTTGACGATGGTATACAAAAACTGGTCACCCGCTATGACAAGTGTTTGATCATTGGCAGAAACTATGTTGAAAAATAGTTTAAGACATGTATTTTCATGTAAAAATAAAATTGGATTCGAAAAAATTGTTTTACTATTTTTTTTTTCAAAGCGGTACTTAGTTTCCGAATAAGCCTACTTTTGGAAAAGCGAGACTTAAAAGAATTTAAAAACAAGAGTATTTAATCTCAGCATAATCTTTCTAACTGAGCGAACAAGAATGTTTTGAGACTTGAAATCAATTTATGAATAATTTTAATGGTTTTTAAACAGAACTTTCTTCGTGTCGCCCAGCACCCCTATAAAATTGCTAAAAATATAAGGAAATAAAACATATTTTACCTAACTACAATATAAAATTTGTGTTTGAGAATTATTAAAAAATTGTCTTTAAAAGTTATCATTTGAATTCTCCTCCCAGGCCAAAAGGGCTATTAGTTTTGGAACACAATTTTGTTCTGAGTCACTTTAAATGCCGTTCGCTGTAAATATGTTGCTTCACTTTTCATTCGAATCCGTTGCCATTCGGCAAAACGTAAAGTAGTCCAAATTTAATTTACCTGTTACTGATTAACAATCAAGTTATTGAAAAGGATGCAGCTCTTAAGAATATTACTTTTTGGTCCGATTTATTGAAATAAAAATGCATTTTGTTCATGATATATCTAATTAAAAATATTAAATATTTCCATAGAATTAAGTTATATATTTTTTTCTATTTTCAAATATGCAGGAAGTGTGTAACTTCCCCATGCATGTATGTTTATTCATCTAGTATCCCATGAGTTGTTTAGCTCTCTATTGATAATCTCTATTAATAAACTATATTACAACCAACGTTACAGCATATTATCATCATTTTCATAAAATTCATGGAATATATTAAAATCCTTTCTAACATAGTGATGACAAGAATAAAAAATTGCTATTAAAATGCCTTTCAAAAAGAATATAACCAGACTTGTTATCCTTTTTACAAGAAGTTTTTCTCCAGAAACCTAGAAAAGGCCCATTCAAGCTAAAGAATTGCTCATGAATTCAGGAAATTCCATTTAAGAGAACATTTCTAATCTTTTGTTATTAAAGAGAAATCTTTGACATATGTATGAAACAGGATGCAACTTTACATCACCGTATTAACTTATAAAAAATATGAATTCCTAAAACATTTAACAAGTACCAAGCAACTAATCGAGACATGTGATTACGTGACTCTAAGTTACCTAACAGAAAAAGTTAGGATCAAATGGAAGAGAATGATAAGAGGCCGGCCAGACACAGGGCTAAAGAAAAAGACCCTGGACAAAGGACCTCTATGTAACCTCTACAGTATACTATGAAGTGCTCTATGAACCTCTACAGTACATATTCTTTGCCCTGGGCCAGACATAGTTCCCTGTTAAGTTAGAACACAGCGCCACCTATTGTAGAGAAAGGAAACACTCACTTAGCCACTGGATTCTGCTAAGACAACATGTATGGGAATGTCAATAGTATATTATTAGTAAATAACATTAATAAAGTTGTTTATTTTTCGTAGTGCAGTCCTCTCATTTAGCATAGCAAACACATTCATCTAACCCTTAATCTGGAATAAAAAACAAAAATTCTGGTATTGACAGAAGTAAAATAGCGTTAAAAGCGAAACTAACTAGATTAGAAAACATAGTTAGGAAATATGATGATAATGTAAACAAAATGAAATTCAAATAAGGTATAGATTGCTTCAAAATATTCAAATGGACATAAGAAACTTAAGAAACAGATATTTCGAAAATGCTGACGAAAAAGAAGATATCATCACCATCGATGAAAACATCGCCGAAATGGAAGAAAGAACGGAAGTTCTGGAAGTAAGAATTATGGGAATTTTCTCATCTATTGTACATTCTGAACATAAAAGTGATTGTAGTAAATTTGCTTCAAAACTACAAATTCGTTTGCGAGAATGATCACTTCAGTTTTTTGGTAAATACACAGAATAGAATAATTTTCAGTTGCAATTCGATATTTTATTGGAATAACACTCAGTTAACAGAAGTTCAGAAGCTCTAGTATGTAAAGCATTAATTATTAGCATTAATTGATAAAGCAAAAAATCGTGAAACTGTTGATGATAATTTAAGTTCTCTATTTAATCTAAAAAAAAATCTACGGTAATTATTTTGTTAATATCTGATTTAGAGAGAAATTGCAACTCAGAGTGAATGACACTGGTAATGAACATTTTGAAAAAAAATATTTATTAGGTACTTTTCTATTTCGCCAAGGCAGGAGATAAAGTCCCCAAATATGATAGAACCGACACCAAAAGGATTATTCCCGTTGGTAAACCTTTTACCGCCACATTTTCAAACCAAGTCGCGACCAAAACAAGTCCCGCCTTTTTCCTAATACGTTAAAAATAGAAGAAAAACCAATTAAAATTTCGGGTTTGCCCAGAATAGAGGAAGAAACTGTCAGATTTTTTTAAGCGAAAAGCATTTTGCCGAAAACTACTACTTGTGATAATAATCATGAAATGAAATTGTACTTCAGATATGAAATTCAATGGCTTTGCAGCCTTTCAACTTGTCGCAGTAAAAAAAGATTCGGAAAAGCACATGGTTTGAGTCATCGAAATTCAGTTTCTTGAAGTGTGTAAGTTTATTTATGGTTGGGGCGAAGAATTAACTTCCATTAAATGGTGTGAAATCAGTCACGGAGCAGTTGTGGACTGGAATAACTACATACGCGAGGTTTGCGTGGATTCTTTGCTTAAACGTTAAGAACGGAAAATGGGATGATCTGGTACGATCGCCGAAGTGGATGAAAGTATGTTCACGAAACGCAAAAATAATGCGGGACGGACTCTACCACAATAGTCGATCTTTGGTGGAGTCTGCCATGAAACTAACGCATGTTTCCTTGTGAAGGTGCCAAACCATGAGCATTATATTAGAAGCAATTAAGAAAAATATCGAAAAAGGAACTATAATATATTCCTATTCGAGCAAATCATATTGCATTCAAACACTGGAAAAGTTTCGAACATTTCAAAGCGAATCATAAATACAATTTTGTCGATTCGGAAACTGGAACGCATATACAAGAAACAGAAAGACTGTGAGTTAGCGCCAAATGGCGAAATAAGAAACACAAAAGAATTGCACGTCATCATCTGGAAAATTGTCTCTCGGAATTTATATGGAGAAGGGAAACAAAAGACCTACTTGAAACAATTTTAAACGATATCAAAATGTTTATGCCTCCAAAGTAAAAATTCTTAGAACTAACATTTCTTAACATTTTTTTGTGTGCATGCTGTGTGTTGTCCTCAGTCTGCTTGGCGAGATTTGGAGCATTTTTAACATTTTGTATGTGTATACTGTAGTTTGTTGCCAATAAAGTCTGCTTGGCGAGATTTGCGCCAGGAAAATGAAAAAAGTACCTGATTTAGAGAAAAACTGTAGACACTGGTAATAAATATTTTGGAAAAATGTTTATTATTTATATTAAATTGAAAGCATTCATTCTTAAAATTAAATAACAGCAGAGTCGAAATTTCTGAATAGCCCACAGATATAAGCAACAGTCTTCTTCTTATTATTTTACTGAAGAAATATCATCTCTCGATCTGGAAACATAATATGAGAATCTAAACTCTATCTGTTAACAGAATTCCTTAACAAAGTCCAAATTCGGAGGATATTTCATTACAATTGGATAGAACATAACATATGTAGTTCACCGATTTTTATAAAATTCCATTTCGTACATATTATTTTTCAATGCATTTTAAACTGTATGAACACAAACAAAATTTAGAATTGTAATTGTGGAAGGAACTACATTACAGCATCAGCGTTAGTTCAATCAATGCATGCAAACTTAAATTTGTGGAACAATTCCAAAAAAATAATAGTTTGAGTACATTGTAGCATATCGTATTATAATCGCTAAATCAATTATCCGTTTGCGTTTCGATCAGGCCATAAAAGAAACGCTCTTTATCAGCTGCTAAAGCAAACTAATTTTAGAAGTATGAATCAAATAAAGAGCAGAAAGAAAGAAAAGAAAACGAAAAGAAAAACCAGATCTTTCCCCCAAAGCATTCGAGCGGTCGCTAGAAAACGCAGGGTGCATTTGTCGAATGTATACAGCAGGCTTCCATAGTGGGCATAATGCTGGCGTGGCTGTCCACTATCCCTGATTGAAAGAGATGATTTATCGCCTCGGTAGCAGAGGCCGTATTATTTTGTACAAACATTGGATCCTACTTATTCTTCTGCGGGTTTTATTTATGGTTGTTGGACTTCATCGGCGGACTTTTACAACACTCTGCTAGTTTCGTCAGAAGGAGGTTACCATAATAGACAGGAATTCCCCTTCCCCCGCCAAGAGCGCCAAAACAAACTACAATTTTGTAAAATTCTCGAAAGCATCTGAAGATAGCGGTCAAGTGATGATCCAGTATACCACTAATTTAACTTTCAGATGTCCTTAACATTATAATAGTAGTAACCTTTAATAATTAATCTTTGCTAAGTGTACTTAATGATAAATGTGGGAAAAAAGTGTTTGAATAATTTCGAATATATCCCTGAATATAAGCTGTAACGGTGAATAGATCATTCGTGATTGAATTATAGCGTCAATGAACATTCATAATGAATATTCATCATTGGATTATAACGCTAAAGGATAAAAGAATTACTTGCTTTAGGAAAAGGATACTTTCATTAAGAATTTTAAAGGCAACAGAGTCGTATTCACTTTACTAGCATATTTTAACTTCAAATTAATGTGACTCTTGTCACCGTACCAATAGCGTGAGTCTAAAGAACAACAATGAAATTTTCTATCCTCCATTTTAATAGCTGGACGTGATCCCGATTGAAAGAAATCGTTGAAAAACGAAGACCGCATGATTTTGCATATTCCTGACTCCTTTTTATTCCTAAGAATTTGAACTGTGAACAAGAGGATGTTTCTTATTAAATGTCATTTACCTCCCCAAATGCAACATTCAATTAAGACTAGAAATTGCTAGATGTCTTTCAAATTTTAAGAATATTCGCGCCTAAAATAAAAATAAAACGAAAATCTGGCATGTGAGTGAGTAAAAATAAATAATTATTGAAGTTCATATTACATTTTTTAAGGAATCTTAAATCAAAGTGGCCTGTTTATGGTCATCCAGAGATTTGCAATCCTACTACGTAGTTTTGCTTCTAAATTTTTATCTTCCAGTCGGGGGAGGGGGAATCTATATGTTATTGAATTTGAAGAGAGATTATTTGTAGCAATCTGTAATACAGCTTACACCATTCTTGCTTTCTTCATACAGCAAACACCATCTAAGACGACCACTAGGGATCCAGATGATTTGTGTCGATGGTCATTTTAGAGAAGTGATGTTCAAGCTTGATATTTACTTATATGTCCTGCAGCAATGGTCGTCTTAGGTGGTCGTCTTAAGTCATCTTAGGTGGTCATGATAGCAAGGCTTACTCTAAATATAGCAAACCTTGTAAAATTAGGTAAAAGAACAACCTTGAAGAGATTTTTAAAGAAAACTTCAGAAGTTCTTTGGTTAAAGGTAACGGCTTAGTTTCCGAATTTCTGGATGAAGTAGGAATTCTTGTCCTTCCACGGACTCCAGTCTTATCTGATGTCGATTTACTTCCTATCTGTCTTTGAGCTAGTACATCTAGTGAACTCAGTATTGCCTAATGGCCCGTATCTGATTCAAAACAGATAAACGGTCTTTTCTTTAGTATTGTGAAAGTTTATAGTCTTTTCGTGCATGCCAGAGCAGTAATGGCTTTCTTCTGAGATTTTTTGAAGAGATATTGCCACCATTTACTAGCCAAATGAATCGCATTCAAAGTAATGAAATATATTTTTATATATATTTCTAAAAAAATCATGCAGAGAAGGTTAAACTAAAAAAAAAAAAAAATCTTGGAAAATACGGACTCAGTCCCTTAACTTTTTGATCCTAACATGTGTAACAGGCAGCTCATGCAACCATTACAGTGCCAAACAGTTTTGAATAAATATTCAGGCCAAAGGCTGACTAAAGGCTGAAGGTTGGTATATGAAAACGTAAACTAATAATTTCGTTAATATTTCATCATTAAAATGATTTTGTTACATTTATGAATTCAGTTTTGTCCTTGAGGTTTCTTATGTACAAACGCCATTCCTAAACTGGACAAATATTTTTTTGCAATTTTGCATTTAGATTCATAAACTTTATGAAGTATCTGAAATATCTTCAGTAAATCCACATTTCATGTAGTCTTATTTAGTGGTTTTAACCCTTTGACTACTAACGGAACATATACGTCGTTCCACTAAAAGTTTAAAAATGACTGCTGGGTTAAAAAGAACTTAGACTGAATGTTGGGGATCGATCATCTTCCATGTAGTTGGAAAATCAAGACGTCGCTTTGCTCATTGTACACAAATGAACATAGAGAAAAAGAACAAATATGAGTTGCCCAATGTGTAAAGCTGGGTTACATAAAGAATGCTTTACCCTGTACCACACTATGTAAAATCGATTTCATATAATAAAGTTTTCCGGAATAATAAGTGTGCTTATAGTAAGTCGATTGCTATATGTGGAACATATGTATCCTACCATTAACTGCGGCTGGGACATATGTGTCCTAGCCTTTAGCTTGAAAATCGTTTGTCAAAAAAATCCCAAATCCTAAATTTACCTTTTATGACATATTTTATTCGAATAGATAGAAAACAGGGTAAATTTCTTTTTTTAATTCGTAGTCAAAGGGTTAAATTTTAGTTATTCGGTGGCTTTAAATTTGCTGTATTTGCGAGCATAAGTACAAAATTTCTATTGAACACAGATAGATAATCCGAAATAAAGGCAACCATTGTTTTATTAATTTTTGATGCCCTGAACATGAATACGATTATTAAAATTGCTTCATGGTTTTAAGTTTTTAAAACCCGCGAGGGTTAAATTAATTCAAGATTGATACTGTGGCCAAAGTAAGAGAACGGCTTGTAGCTGTAAAAAACATTGGCTATGCAGTTTTCTCTTACCCACATTTGAAGGTCTGGTATCCACATCTGAAGACATAGATAACCTAACTAACTAAATTTCGGGAATATGATTTTTAGTCAGACTTGGCTATCTTTTAATTACAATGCAGTTGATTAATAACTTAATTACAATGTAATTCTAAGTATAAGTAATTCAATTACAATTAACTGTTACTTAAATCTTGCAAATTAAAATTAAATCAGTTACATTGCAATCGCATTAAAAACCTTTCAATTATAAAGTGATTATAATTGCAGTTAATTTAAATAACAAAGCAGTTAGAATTGCAATTAATTCAAATCCAATCTGATTGTTATTGCACGATTTATAATTGCAATTACATAAAAATTACAGCTACAATAAAATTATAACTTATGCTTAGTGACATGGCATGTGGTTACCCTCGAAAATTTTACTTGCACCAAAAATTCATAAACAATAAAGGCTGCATTATTTTGTTAAGTTTTTATTCAAGGAGATCTTTAGGAATTGTCTGTTCCTCTATGTTTTCCTACTGTTTCTCTCTTTATGGAAGAAATCACATGTACCTATTTTGTTACTATGTATATCCCTTTTATTCACTAAACCGTACAAGAACATGTATTGTAGTGATCAAGCTAGGAAACAGTTATTGCTTACACGTGTTAAAAGCGCGTTCTGGGAAGTGCTGAAAGTATGTTAATCAAATGGTCCAAATTTAACATATACTAAAGGACCATGCAGTGTCAGCTAGGATCACGCTTCTGTCCTTTGAGCCCAGCCCCAAGGTCCAGCTGAGATCGCAATTGCTGAAATCGCCCTTGAAAAACAATTAAGTGGGCTGTTGGGTTCGTTTAGGACTTCACGTCCCGTTACTTCATGGAATGCTTAAACTTCTCTCGTCGAAGAGAAAATGTCACTTTACTGTCTTAGTAAAAGATATTAGTTTTCTTTATCTTTCTTTCTGCCATTTGTTTTACTACATTTCTGAATGGCAGGTTGTTGTTTCCTAAAACAAGCCCATTCGTTTCGTCTTTTGTTTCAGATTTGCACTCCAGATTCGAAATATTCTTAATTTGTAGCATTAGTGAAGAATAACACGATTCAGTAATACCAATCATTATTAATTTATGATCGAGCAATCCAAACAGAATGACATAATCAGGAAATAGTGTCCATCTACTAATTTTAAAATAAGTGAGAAGAAATAACATTCCCTTTAAATTATTTTTAAATCCATCAGAAGCTGAAGGGAAAAATGAAATGTAAGCAAATAACTGCCGCATACGATGATGAGCCATCGCAGAATGCTAAGATTGACAGACAATACAAAAATACGAATGCTAAGACAGTCTTAGCGCTAAGTTTCACCAGAAAGCTGAAAGTGAACTCGTCCGCGAAGTTTTACTTCTAAAAGTACTTTTTATTCTAATTCAGATACGTCTACGAACCTTAAGATGGAATTAAAATCCGTCTCCAAGAAGAAAAATATAATGTATCAAATTTTTAAATCCTAAATTAACTGAAGAAGAGAAATTTGGCTTTCTTGAAAATACTTGGGCCCAACAGCTTTCAAGTTCTTCATTTGCTAATGAAAATGTAAATAGAAGATTTAAATGCATGTTATTATTCGAATATCCTTGGCTAGTTTATTCCAAAATTAAAGATGGAGTGTATTTGTAGATATTGCGTTATATTCGCCAAGTGATATGCAGGCTACTCAAGCAGTCAAGCTTTAGAACAATCAATAAACGATCTTTTCGCAATTGGAAAAAAATTCCGTGAACGCAAAGAGAAAAAATATCATAAGCATTCCTTACATTTGCTTGCGTTTAAAAATATTGTTCTTGATCATAGTGATACAAAGATGATAAAATTAATATTGCCAAGGCTCATGAAACTGAAGAAAATCGAAAGAAGTTTATTGGAAAATAAAAACAATTAGCTTCCATGTATTTCTATTAGTAGGTCATCGTAATTATGGGTAAATGAGTGTAAATGATAATATTTTTGAATGTCATCAGAATGAAGGAAACTTTTTGCAACACTCCAGATTTCGAAGAGATGCAGGAGATGAAGCATTAAAAATCATTTAGAATCCTGTAGCAATAACACAACATACATTTCACTAAAAATACAAAATGAAAGCATTAATGCCTAGTATAAAACTAATTTGCGAAAGGTTGCCGGTAAAGCGAATGTAAGCACATGCTTTTCAGTTACAGCTGATAAAACTACAGGCATTTGTTATCAAATGTTTGTGTCATTTCCTGCATGTCCTGTGTTCGCTCTTTAATTTAACTTTCTCTTGGCACAAGGTCTGATGTTTCCGTCAAAAAGTGCTTACATAATCCCCCTTCATGTGGTTAAAAACAAATGGTGCATGGTATCCAGCGCCGATTATCATCGCTTGGAAACCATCACTGTTCCTTATCCTTTATCCCTTATCCTTTTCCCCGTATCCAAGATTGTACTTAAGAATTTTACATTACATTAGCTCGCGATTATCAGCAGATCCCTGTTAATGAACCGATATTGAAAACGCTGTTGTAACAATCCCATTTCGTTTATTTGAATTTCTGTTTATCCCCTTTGGTATTTGAATTTCCGTTTACGCCATTTGGGAGTGTCTAAGGCAGGCCAGACTTGGTATGTACATCAGATGTTAGATGGCCTAGATTTTTATATACCTTATTTGGATGGTAATGTAGTCCCATCGTCAAATGAGGAAGACCACGAAAGCCATCTTAGGCAACTTTTAGATCACCTCAGACAGTATGGATTGAAACTGAAACCAACTAAATGTGTTCAGCCTTTCTGGGATGCCTCATAACACTTCTGCTATAAAAACTCTCGTCCAAAAGACTCAAATAATAGCCGAATTTTCAAAACCTGAAACTATTACAGAGTTACGTAGTTTTTTTGACAATGCTTAATTTCTACCGTATTTTTCACTGCCCAAATCTTAGCTCTCTTGCATGAACTGTTAAAAGACTCTAAAAAAATTGACAATGGGCCGGTTTCTTGGGACGATACTTAAGCATTTGAAGCATATAAACATGATCTTACGAATTCGGGAACTTAAGCTTACTGCGATCCTCATTAACAACTATCCCTGACGGCCGATGCTTCTAACATTGCTATCGGTTCTGTATTAAATGTATTAAATGGTAAAGACTTGGAACCTCTAACATTCTTTTCGCAACAACTGAGCGTTACCGAGGAAAAGTACAACACCTACAACACAGAGCTCGTAGCAATCTATTCGGCTGTAAAATATTTTCAGCATAATTTGAAGGGCAGGCATTTTACAATATACACGGTCCGTAAGCTTTTTTAAGTATACTTATGTGACCTACTTGCCAAGACTGATACGTCACTTCAATTCCAACTTTGGAAAATGTATTTTAATTTAAAACTTTACTGTGATGTTAATATTGGAAAAGTTGGACAATATGTTCCACAGAAGTTTACGCTACTCAGTTTTTAGACATCTCCATTGTTTATCCCATCCAGGCATTAGAGCCTCTCGTGAACTTATTCAAGGACGATTGGTGTGGCCAGGGATGTTAAAAAAACATATAGAATTTGGCACTGTCGTGCAAATAAGTGTCGTGCACTATGATAAGCCGAACATTCATCGGCACACTCGTAGCCCTTTACAGCCCGTTTCCTCTTGTTTCTCAAAATTTCGAGCACGTTCATATTAATGTATGTCTTTGACATCGTAGTATCCTTGCTTCCATCTGAGGGAGGTTTCGGTAGTCAGCTTTATAAATACTTTTTGTCGTTTGCCTGAAGCGATACCTGTGCAGGATATTTCAACTGAAACAGTCGCTCCACATTATAAGGTATTTCTCCCATCTTCTTCGCATGCCTTCGTGGTGTAGTGGCCAGAATGCTCGACGCGTAACGGAGAGTTCCGTGGTTCGATTCCCGGCGAAGGCGTTGCTCATTTTTAATGACTCCTGTTTCAAATACTTAATAAATCTGCATGTGGCACCCGAACTAAAAAGGTGGTGGATGATGATTCTCCACCCCCATGATTTGGCGATTGGGGCCCCTAATTCCCAGTCGCCCTTTAAAAGGGGGCGTATATAAGGTATTTCTACCGCCTTCTTCGCATGCCTTCGTGGTGTACTCGACGCGTAACCGAGAGGTCCGTGGTTCGATTCCCGTCTAAGGCGTTGTTCATTTTTCATGTCTCTTGCTTCGAAATAACCTAATGTCTCTACAACACTTGTTATACAATGAATCGTAAGATTTGATGTCCCAAGAATTATAACTACGGAAAAAGGACGACGATTCGAGTCTCATTTAATTTACTCACTCAATATGGTTTTTACAATTTGCCGCATTCGAGCTTCCTCAAATCACCCATCTAACAATGGATGGTTGAACGATTTCACCGGACACTTCAGTAAGCCTTAAAGTGTCATTATAACAAACTAGACAGAAATTTTACCGATTATCCTTCTTGGCCTGCGCTCAGCTTTCAAAGAGGTTTTTGATGGCACTTTGATGAAGAGATGCTCCAAGGAGCAGCTTTGTCCATCCCTCTATCTACCTGTTGTAGACGATCCCGCAATTTTGTCCAAAATCTATGCAACACCATGCAGGCATTATCTCCAGTTTCTACATCTGCACATAGAACACCTGCATCCGTCACCAGAGATTTGCTGTCATGTTTTGGTGCACAATGACTCAGTAATAGCGCCATTGACACAGAGCATTACAATCCCTATAACATTATCAAATGATAAACAGTTCGTCATTCTGATAAATGGGAAAGAATCTGCTATTGGAATTGACCTTCACTATTCAGTGTGACGTACCACCAACAGCAGTAGTTATTCCTGACGACATTTACATAATTCCGACAACTAGCTCAACAGAATCATTAAGTACCGTCTTTGCCTGCGAAGAAACTATTCGTGCTGGTAGAATACTGAGATTTATCCTCTCTGTATGTTATGTGTCAGTACCTACAGTACTTGGGGGGAAATACTGTAGTGGTTTAACCGTAATTGTACATCTGAGATCTTATTTACTTTCCAACTGTATATTTAATAATTGCATTATTTCGTATACCTAAAACTGTAAAAAATCTGTACATATGTAACTGTAACTGTATCTGTATATCAGTTAGTAGTGTGGTTCCGCTGGAGTTCGCGTGCAGAGGCATGCATTCTTGTAACTTGTTTTTGTTAAATATAGAACTTGTTCTGTTGGTGAAAATGACTATTGATTTATTTTACTAAGGGAATTACTTCTCTACCAGTATAACAGTTGTGGCCTAGTACGCTATAGTGGAGCACCCAATATAGCACGCTTCTTTGATAGGCTAACATGTTTTTCATTACGTAAAGCAAGCACTCTTTACACTACAAAAACCAAACAAAAGAAATATTAACGGCGATTATTTTCCTAATTACGTTAATTCTAATTATCTACTGCAAGTATACTGTACATTACAATTACTGTAATTTTAATTAAAAAGGCAATTGCACTGTAATTGTTATTCCAAAGCAATTGCATAATCTAATTACAATATAACTGCAATTACATTTTGCTCAACTATTGCTTTTAATGACCCTGAGAACCAACTGTAACTAATCATTCAATTCCCTTGTTATTTTCATTTAAAAAAATTTTTGTTTAACAAATTTCATAACGAGGAGGTTTATTTAGCATTCAGGATGCAGGAAATAAGTTGAAATTTGTAGTTCAGTGATATGAACGGAAATATTAGCCTCAGGTCTTTAGAAAGTGATTTAGACGCAGAAGGAATCTATCATCCCGATTTGCAGCTTTCCATCTAATTGGTCAATCTAATCTTCTATACTAGCCAATTCCTTTACACTCTAGGGATAACATTTTTTGGGCGTCTAATGGAGAAGTCTTGTTTTACTTGCAAAAAGCAAGTATGTAAACTTCGTTTATTTAAAAATTTTTCTACTTAAGGTTATTCGCCACGGAAAATCCATGTACAATAAATTAATTTTCTTTCCTACAAGCCTCAAGAGTAGGTATTTTGTTCCCATCATTCATTTATAATGATTCTTGTGAAACGCTAGCCTTTTTTTTTTTTCATTTTAGTAATGAGTTGACGTTGAGCTATATTTAATTTCGACTTCTACAATTAGCGTTAAGGCAGAATGCTGAATGATAGTATTTGTTTATAAAAATATATTTTTCAGTTTAAATTATTTGGCAACTTTGATAGTTTGTTATTTTTGTAAAAAAGGATTTAAAGAATGATCTGGCATCTTGAACGGGTATGTTATGGTTTCGTAGAATGTGGTAAGACTTGTTGTGGCTAATCTTATTTAATAAAGTTTTCTTTTTGTATATTACGATAATGTGTTTTTTTAATTAGAAGTAGATAATTCTTAGAGAGTACAATTTGTATGCTTATTCCAAAACCAACATTTGGTAGAAGAGCGTGATTATCCTCTCTGCAGTTGAACTTTCATATAGAACATTGATGTTATTTAGGCTTAGCAACATCGCGAATTTCTCTAAGAGATAAATTCGATTTGCATTGTAACTAGTGATTATAAATTAGAAACTATGGCCTATAATATGATAAATTTGAGTCACATAGAAAAATTAACTGATGATAATTATCTTATATGGGCAAATAGAATCGAAAGTGAATTAAGAAGTTTGAAAATATGGAGAAGTGTGATAGAAGCTGATAAACCATCAAAACCATATAAAAGAGACGATGTAAATTTCGAAAGTGAAAGGAAAAATTGGGAAGCATGGGATGATAATAGTGCGATAGCAGGAAATGTAATGAATCAAACTATGACAGTTCCACAAGCGTTAAAATATGCGAATGAAAAGAACGCAAAGAAGTTATGGGAGAAAATAATAAATGAAATGGCGGCAAGAACAGAAGGTATTCAAATCAAATGTAGAATAGAATTAGCTCAACTGAAATGAGTCAAAATGAATCTGTAGATGATTACATGAATAGAGCTGTAATTCTGAAAAGTAAAAGTATTCAAGTTGGGGATGAAATAAGAGATAAATAATTTACTTCATATTAGAAGGACTTAGAAAAAGAATTTGAATTTGATGTTAAAATCATTAAAAGCAATAAAGAGAAGGATATAGCTTCAATCAAAGACAAGCTTTAAAAGAAACAGAAGGAAAAAATAAACAAAAAGGAAAAGAAATAGAAGTAAGTTTTAAGGCAAAAGAAAATTGGATAAAATCGAAATATGAAAGAAGATGCTTTAATTGTGGAAAAGTAGGACATTTAATAAAAGAATGTCGGAATAATAATAATATAAAGTGCCTTAGCTATGGAAAATTCGGTCACAAATCGTCTGAATGTAAAATAAAAAACAAACAAGAGCATCGTAGGCAGAGAAATTTAACAAATAAAACTGATCGAATCTCAAACAAAGAAAGAGAATATGAATCACTACATGCTTATCGGAAGTATCTAAGAAAATAGATATCTCATGTCTTAATCAAGAGAGAAATGATGGAAAAAATAAAATAGATGGACAAGAAAATAGAAAAATTAAATGGATTATTGATTCAGGAGACATATTCTCACATGGCAACTAGTAAAGAAATATTTACTGATTTTAAAGATGAAGAACGCCAAATAATGACAGCTAAAAAAGACGCCATGATCAAATCAGTTGGTAATGGTAACATTAAAATGCAAACTGATAGAAATAAGAACATTTTGAGAGTAGAAAATGTTCTGCAAGTACCGAATTTAAATGAAAATCTGCTGTCAGTATCAAAAATTGTAGATCATGATTTAAAAATAATTTTTACCAAAACTAAAGCAGAAGTGATCAATAAGCATAGAAACATTCTATATATAGCTAACAGAAATGGAAATAAATTTGAAGTTGAAGGAAATATAGTTGAAGAAGCTAAAATTAGTAATGTTAATGATGTACTATGGCATTAGAGACTAGGTCACGTAAATTATCAAAAGCTGATAGAAATGAAACAAAAACACTCATCTGTCATTAGAATAAAAAATGTAAGAATTTCCCAAAACAATTGTGAACCTTGTACATTGGGAAAAATGACACGAACATCTTATAAAAGTGTGCAATTTAAGCAATCTGAAGGAATTTTAGAATTATGGCACTAGATTTAGTTGGACCAATTGAGAAATCAATAGACGGAAGTTGTTATTTTTTAAAAGTGGTAGATGATTACACTAATTTCCTATTTGTGATAACAATTGAGAAGAAGAGCGAAACTTTAGAAGCTTTAATCAAGCTTATTATCCAAGAAGAAAGACAAACAGAAAAGAAACTAAAAAGAATTCGTAGTGAATTTTTAGCTAAAAATATAAAAGAATTTCTTGAAAAAATGGGAATTAAACATGAACTTACAATCCCTTATACTCCAGAAAGTAATGGAAAAGCTGAACGTTTTAATCGTACTATAATTGAATCTGCTAGGACTATGTTAATTGATGCAGAATTACCAATAAAATTTTTAAAGCGTTATAGTAGCTGTATATGTGAATAACAAGAGTCACAAAAATGGTAAAAGGTTTACACCATATGAACTGTATACAGGACGCAAGCCTAACATTACTTATCTTAAAAGATCTGGATGTGAAGCATACGTTCATATAAGACGAGAGAAACATAAAAACATGGATTTAAAAGCTCAAAAAGGAATTATGATAGGCTATAGCATGAAGAGAAAAGCTTATAAAATTTATATCCCTGAACTAAATAAAATTCAAGAAGTGAGAGATGTAAAATTTAATGAGCAGAAACTGGGATTCCCTTTACTAAAAGAAAATTATTTAAAATTCGATAAAAACCAAATATTAGAAGAACTTATTATTTTTCACAAGGAACAAACTAATGGCAGTGTAGTAAATAATTCAGGAATAACTGGCAGATACCATAGAGAAGGTAATACAACAGTTGAAGAAGCTGAGAAAATTTTACCATCAAACACTGATATGAACACAACGAAAACAATTCATTGGAAATACCAATAATAGAGTATTCACAAATAAATGAAGAACCTGGAAATGATAGTCGTGAATATTCTGTACAGAAAAGACCAGCGAGAGCGACAAAACTCCCAGAAAAATTAAAAGATTATGTAATATACACTACAAATGAAGAATTACCTAAGACTTATTACCTAAGACATGAAGCTGTAGAATCTGATGAAAGTCAATTCTGGCTACATGTAATGATAGAAAAACTGAGTTCAGTGGAGGCTAATGAAGTCTGGGAATTAGTTGAAAGACCTATCGATAAGAAAAGTTATTAAAAGTCGCTGGATATTCTCAAAAAAGGATGAAAAGGGAAATTTAGAAACAATTTACAAACCAAGACTTGTAGCAACCGGATTTAATCAAAGAACAGGAATTGATTATGAAGATGGATTTAGTCCAATAGACTTGCAACCTTTAGAATATTGTTATCGATTGCAGTTTGCAAAAACTACAAAATAAGATCCTTCGATGTAAAAACTGCATATTTGAATGGATACCTGGATAAACCAATTTACATGGAACAACCACCAGGATTCACATTAGATCCCAACAAAGTATATCTTGTGAACAAAAGTATATATGAATTACCGCCAGGAAAATGCTGGTATGAAGAATTATGTAAAATTCTTAAGGAAAGGAAAGGAATTTAACTAGATTAAAATCAGATCCATGGGTTTATATTTATAAAGATAAGATCAACTATCTTATCATAGCAGTGTATGTGGATGACTTAATAGTGATTGGAAATTCGAATTCTGAGATAGATAACATCACCTCTCAACTATCTAAATCGTTTACATATTGAGAAGTCACTAAAGCCCACAAATTTTTTGGAATAGACATCCAGCAAGAATCTGGAAAACTTATACTCGGTCAAGAAGATTATATAACTAAAATCTTAAAACTCTTTGAAATGGATGAATGTGAACCAGTCAAGATTCCAGGAATATTGGGTGAAAATCTTGATGACATAGTATCTTCGCCACCTGTGTCGAAGACGAAATATCAAGAAGCGTTAGGGTCATTTATATACTAGGCACAAGGCCACAAGGTATTTATATACTTGGCACAAGGTAACAGGCAGAAGGCCAGACTTAGCTTTTGCCGTAGAGTAATTTGTCAAGATATAATCAAGATCCCAGAGAGAAATACTGGAAAGTTGCTTCGTGCTGTCCACGAAACTACCAATTATTCCCCATCTCAGATGCTCTTCGGTCTTGACCTTCATCTGCCATGTGATCTTTTGTTTGGTCGCCCTTTGGATGCGCCTTCATCGCCTGAGGAATACATTCAAGATCTCCAGGCCCGGTTTGAAGTGATGCACAACTTTGCACGAGAGCGAGTCAACTTGGCGACGGAGAAGATGAAGACCCGCTACGACACGAGAGCTACTGGACATCGTTTCAACGAAGGAGGCAAGGTGTGGTTATGGAATCCGACTCATCGAAAGGGACCTTCTCCGAAACTATAGTCTCCTTGGGATGGTTCTTACACAGTCCTAAACAGGCTGAACGAAGTCGTGGTTCGGATCCGTAAATCATCGAACTCTAAACCTAAAGTCGTTCATTACGACAGGTTAGTTCATTACTATGGCCATAGTACGTAGTGTATATAATTGTAAATAATAATGTAAATAGTATAAGACCATGGTCTTATTTGTATTTAGTATCTGATTTGTATTTGATAAATATTAGTATTCGATAAATATTTGTATTTAATAGCATTGCCTTTAGTATTTAATCGTATTTGAATTGTATTTAGCGTTTGATAGTATCTGATTTGTTAAAAGTTACTCATTGCAATTACTGTTTATTTTGTTATTGCAACGTAATGTTTATTATAGCATTGATGCCTTAGTTTGGCTTCCTGTCCAAGGATTTTTCTGCCCGGGACTTGCAGTCATTGGGGAAGGGGCAGTGTTAAGGATTTTATATTTATTTGACTATTTATTTAAAACTGTAATTAAAATTGCTTTATTTTCCCGTGCAACGCAGACGATTTTTGAAGAGAAAGCTAAGTCGGAAAAATAAAAATACAAATGCGCGTCCATTTAATATTTAATAAATAAATATCTCGTAGTTATTGTTGCTATCCAGAAAAATCTAGAAAAATCGAGATTGTTCTAGTGATAATTAAAAAACTTATAATAGCCGAATTGAAACTTCTCATCTCAGTTGTAGTTGTAGCTGTTTAAAGCAAACTGCTGTTTGTTTACTTGATGCTGTTATTGATTTGAGCGATTTCGCTGTGAGGTAGAATTAGTTTATCTGTTTTAAAGTGAATTCTATTTAACGTTTGAGATATTGTGTTATTGTACTAATATGCACGCTTTTAACTGTCAATGATCTCGAAAACTAAATTATTACTGACAGAAATTTATCTTTGAGACACGAACGTCAAAACATGCAAGTATCGATTTAAGCATATCTGCTTCGCTTGTGTTTTGAGGAGCCTTTAAATCCCTAAGTTTTAATATACAAGTTTCTTCCCCACTCAGTTCTTATTTAAATGAGGCTGTTTATCTTTTCAGTGCTATAATACAAGATTCTAGATATATAAAATTCAGAGACAATTTTAATTGATCTTCTGCTGAGATCAAATTTATTTTTTATTTGCTTTTTATTTTAAGTAATACTTCGTTTTCTTTATTTTTAGAATTTTATAGCCATCAAGATTGTACTTTTTATGAGACTAGTGCTGCTGCCTGAACAACTTAGCCTATCATAAAAGCTATGGCATCTACAACTGACAACTGAATTTCTATGACCGCATTTCTATGCACACATGGCATTCTACAGTCGCTTATTCCGTGTTGGAAAAGACACAATGATTTTTCAAAATTATTTTGAAACTTTGAGTATACCCGGATACTCATACGATATCATTTAAACAACATAACTTAATTTTTCGAGAAGAATACTTTTCTATGTTTCCTTTTATTCCCCGGCCCGTTTTTCCGCTTGACTTTTTCTCAAATTTGTTGAAAATCTAGAGTTACGTATCCACATTATCCCACCCTGAAATGCATATAGTTCTTAAAAAAATTAAAATCTTAATTTGTCTTCTCATTCTTAGTAGATCTAGACATACAGATCTAAATGCAGATCAAAATGGAGAAATTTTCAGTATTATCCTTTAGTTCGGATTCCAGAAATGCCAGAAAATACGCGACAAATCAGTTTTAGTTTAACAACGCATTTTCTAAAAACAAAGCTTTTCCAGTGTATTATGACTGGTCTTCATAAGGATGTTAAAAAATTCTTTCTTTGTCACTAATGACTCCTAAATGAAAAATAAACATTGAAATACATATGCTATTAAACATATGCCCGTTTCACAAACCTGGCGAATTCTCGCACAGGCGAGAATAAATTACCAGCACAGAAGAAGGGGGAAACAAATAACTCTTTATTAATTCAGAATGAGAACAGAAAGGCACGATCTTCGTGCTTTACAAAAACACCGTCAACTAGCAGTGAAACTTAAACGTAGAATATAAATCAATTCAAATGTAAAATGGAATAGTGCTGGATTAGCAAGTTAAATTACGCCTAACAGGTTGACTCACAAAAACCTAACAGGCGGGATGATAATTCGAAATAGCCAAGAGGCTTACTAGCGTAACAGCGAGATAGCAACGAAACGTGCGCTGGCTAGCGAAAACACGCTCTGATTAAAATCAGAGATTCACCCGTTGAAATACTCACTTCCCTTAACTTTAAATTTACAGTCTGGTGAGAAAATGCTAGGGGAAGTTGAGGAGTTCAAGAAAGGTATCAAACTTAAAATAAATTTGTTATGAAAAATAAGGTAAACCCTACAAGTTATGGGATCTAAAATATTCGTTTTTTTTTATGTTCTGGAACTGTGATTCTCAATTTTGTTTGCCTTTTCACTCTTTGAAAATTGCTAGACGATCATTCTCTCCTTTCAAACTTGAAAAATGCGTATACATTTATTTAAATTTAGATAATTTTCAATGAGTTTTGAAAATAAAACTAGAAAAAGTACAGAAAATATTGATAAATTGCAAAATTTGAATGAAAGAATTTTTATATTCATAAACTAAAACTAATTACTTAACAGGTAAATAAAAAGCTGATCTCATTTCCCTCTGAAATTACGAAATTCGTGCCTGTTTGAAAACGCGTATTCTAAAACATTAATTATGGAAGTATTAATACACTAAGTCCGCCAAGTACACTTCATTTTTGTGTTTAAAAACTAAATTTTTAGCTATGTTGCCCCATTGCGCGATGGTTCCTTCTTTATAATTTCTTATGAGTATTTTGCTTAGTAATAAGAAAAAAAATTTTGAAAGAAAAAAGAAGAAATTTGACTGATATCGCCAGTTATCACATGTTCAAAGAACAAAACTAATTTTTATAACAAAACTATGTATCTTTTTACAAGGTAAGCATGATAACGAGCTTCTAAACATGTACGTGTGAGTCACGCTATTAGGATAAATGACGACTATTATGTAATGTTATAGAACTAATCTCGAAAGAATACTGAAGGAAGTTTTCTGTATAAAATTAAGGTATTTCTCAGGCTCATGGCAGTCAAATGAAACTACCTGAAGCTGAATTTAAACTTGTGTATTTAACGATGATGTTCAGTAAAATAAATATATATGTTTTTGTCATTTAGTATTCTTTTTAATCATAGCAGCAGGCTAATACGTAAAAGATAATGAGCCAACTAATTACCTGTTATGGCGCATACCCATTATGACTTCAACCCTACTTGCTTTTCAGTCTTCTGCTATCAGTTAAAACAAGGATGTGATGCTAATTGATAAATGACTAGGGAGGAGATATATAAATGTTTAAAATACTCATATTTAAACTGTATGGCACATAATCTGTATCTATTACTCATTTTAGAATTAGACTTTTATTTCCATAACGCATGCTTTAATCACAAAGACAATATATGAAATAAAAAAATCTCCCTCATTTTTATACTGCTAATATAGTATCTAGCAATTTTTGACAACATTTAAAGATAAATATTTTTCGTAGCAGAAATTGAAATACATTTATGTGACAACATTATGTCCAACTTCATTTTCAACAGCGTCAGTTCTGCCTTCCATAACTTCGAACTTGTTTTCTATTACGTAGGTAATTTGCCTTTTCATTTTCTCTTGCCCTGCTTCAATTTTTTCTTGAACAGCCTTCATTTCATCTTTAAAAGATTCTTGTCCAGCTTCCATCCTTTCTTGACCCGCTTTCACCTCTTCTTTAAATGCAGCAAATGCTGCCATTGTCTTTAAACAGCTACAACTACAACTGAGATGAGGCATTTATATTCGGCTTTTGTAAGCTTTTGATTAGCACGAGATCATTCTTTTACGTTCTCGATTTTTCTGGATTACAAAAGCAATTACGAGATATTTATTTATTAAATATTAAATGCACGGGCTCTTGTATGTTTACTTTTCCGGCTCGGCTTTCTCTTACAATTCATCAAGTTCTGCATTGCACGGGAAAATAAAACAATTTTTAATTACAATTATAAATAAATAGCCAAATAAATATGAAATCCGTAAAAATATGTTATTATAGAGAGATAATTTCTTTTTCCTTCGGTAGTCATTATAATCAAGTTCAACTGCGCTATGCAGTCGAAATGACGAATCTGGATTTTAGAACATATTAAGCCACTACACGCAGCTTTAAATAGCTGTTTTATGCCTACATAAGAATCACTACTGTCAGCTCGAAAACTACAAAAACAAACAAAAAAATGCTCAAAATATTATTCCGAAAAAATAATTCAAGCATGAAAAGGTAAATTAAATTTTTTAACGGAGACTGCATTACATTTTATTATACGCGTAACGTCTAAATAAAATACTTAAACAGAACTGGAAATATTTCCTCTGGAGTACTTTAATTTAAAAATATGGACACCTACGAAAAAAACGCTTAAATACCAATTTATCTCAACAAATAGAAATCCTTTTTTCCTCTCCCCGACTTCCCAATCCCCCTTGCTCTGATACGGGAAATAGGTAAGGAGGAGAAAGGGAAAATTTATCTGCTGTAATATAGCCGTCTTAATCATGACGAACTGCACACTCGCCCTGAGGGAACAATCATTTCAATGGGACGGAACTGAAATGAAGTGAGAACAAGAAATGGATCGATTCCAGTTTTGCCACTATTCGCAATGGCATAAGATTAATTCGCTCGCAATTAGTTCCCCCTTGTGAAAATCAATCCGGATATTAGGGATTTTATCCCCACCACTCAATTTGTCTCATAGCGGTGTGATTGGTTTAAGATACGAGAAGGTTGCCGATAGTAATAACTTCAATAAATTTTATCTTACCCTGTAGGGGTTTTCATATTTTATCTATAAGCATTGATTTTCCTTCCAAAAATTCCTTTTCAAAGATTCCTAGCTCCTGAAATTTTCTAAATCTCTACAATATCCCTTGCTATATTAGCAAATATTAATCCTATGTGGATAAATGAGTGGACCTATAAAGTACTAATATACTTCTTTTCAGAGCTGAATGGTATTCGATAAAATGAAACAAAACAAGAAATTGACCACGTTTACTAGCATGATTTATGTTATTCTGTACGCACTGATGTCCAAGTTAATTAGTAAAACGGAAATCAGTCATTCTCTAAGAATAAATTAATAATTTAAATACTTAGAGACAAAGTGAAATAAGTAACCCTCATATTAAATAAACTAAACTCTGTGGGGCAACAGCCCTAGTGTGCCACGACCTGCAGTGTCCTCTTTTTGCTTTCTTGACCTTTGGGCCTCGCAGTGTATCAGCATATGCCATGGATAAGTGGTCAGTTTGTTATAGGACTCCCGGTGTTTAGTCCCAAACGAACTTGGTACTCATTTCGCTCCACTTAACGAATGAAAGGCTGACATATTAATTCTGAAACATTAATTTACATTAAATACTTAATTCCTGCAACTTTAAGAATGTACAAATTAAGACAAAAAGGTGATCCAATAGTAAGCCTGTAGGGTTTACTTTATTTTTCTAATAGTTATTTTTATTTTGGAACAAGCTATTCTACATTCTCATTTTCCACTTACGTTTCCCTGCCAGAGTTTTCAGGATTACGATTTATGTAAATGAGGTGGAAACGAGTATTTAAGCTGAAGTCTGGGTCACTTCAGTAGAAACGTTACTACTTTAAATTAATTATTTCGTAACATTCCATTGCATTTTAGAAATATTTTGCATATTTTTCTGAGCATTTTATTATATAACATATATGCCTTGAATCAAACTGAATGTATAATCTCCTGAAAGTACATTTTCTCAAATGTGAAGACTGAAGCAAGCACTACCCATGTGATTTCTCGATCACATTTGATTGAACACTTCAACCGAAGCTAGAACTTCATGGTTTTCACTTCAGATTCCTTCCTCTTGCTCCAACTGGCTCAAGATGCTGGCTGCTACTTCTGTAGAAAGGGTCACCTTTCTTTACCTCCGTTCATCTCCCTGCCTTCGGCCTACATTAGTCATGAGCATTTACTGTCATGCGTCCCCTCGGACACATCCTCAACGAGACAGAACAAGTTGTGTAAATATACACAATAATCTCGGCATATAGTGGAACCTGGAACTTAGGAAGTAGGAAAGCGTGTTCTGGCTTTCTGCCATATTATTGCTGCTAGTCTAAGATTACTGTTTTACGACCGTATTGTTACGTGCCTACTAGTATACGCCGGTGAGCTTAAATAAGGGCCAACTCTGTTAGTTTATTCTGTGGAGCTTCGGCTGGTTAATATTGGTTGGTATTAGATAAATTTTATAATTTCTATCTTGAGTTAAAGCCCAAGTGGAGGCTTATTGTAAGCCCGAGAAGGGGCTATCTGTTCATTTACTTCAAGGATAATTTAACCCTTCTTTGGAATTACAAGAACTCAACGACACAGTTCGCTACACAGTTCTTTAATATTCCAGCTTTCAAGAAACTCTAATTGAGCTAGGATATTACAAAGCAAGCGTTATGTATTAATGCTTATTTCTAAGGAGGATTGGTAACTGAAACTTACATTTGATTGCGTGCGGAATAATGGCTCTACCATTACCTAAAAGACTTTATTGTGTATATACGAATTGGAGAGTCTATGCTAACTATGAGAAGGCTATCTCAAATTGAAGTAAACGGAGGTTCAATATTTTCAGGAAATCTGTCCCCTTTCGTTGTGGATGCAACTTACCTAGAACTGATACAATAAATTGTAACAACAACCAGGAAGACGACAAGAACGAAAAGGAGATATAGGTACTCGAAGACGCCGTTATTTGGCTTGCAGAGGGGACTGACACTCAAGTAGCTCTAGAGCTCTAATCTAATTCTTTAATTTCAATAACAGAAAAGACAGTTACAGGAAGCTCAGTGAAAAAACTTTACTCAAAAGCGCCAATGCTTCTTATGCACTTCTTTCACAGAAGCATCGGTCTGAGTTGATATAAATGACATCAGGCTGAAATCCCAATAAATGAGTTTGTGCGGAGTCAGTAACAAGACATAACAATGATAAGAATGAACAGCACGCCAGTATTGAGTTCAGTATTAATAAAAAGTCAGCATAGATTGACATTGGTTTCCCAGGAAAAATCTGTTGATTTCGAGAAATTTCAGGAATGGCGCACTTGTTCTTGAAGGAGCCAGAAATGTGCTTTCTTTCTCTCTTTCCACTGACAGCGAGGCAGCCCATCCACTGTGGCAGTTAGCATATTGGTCAGGCAGCTCCCCTGACGAAATTAATTCGGTCCCTATGACACAGTTTGGTGCATATTGTGCTGAATTACCCTTTTTTGCGAAAATCGAACTGGTCTTGAGAATTTTTGCTTTTCTAAGAAGGAAGACTCCGCACTTGTCGTTTTGAGCCTCAGGATATTTTGCTTTTTGAAGAAAAGTGAACCCATGTCTACCGGTTCCTTGAATATTATAATTGATAATACTCTTAGGGGAGAGTTAATGAATAAATATTCTGAAAGAGAGGAGAGAAAATCTGATCACCATACGTTGCCTTGGTTGCTCTGAAAGAAGATGCCACCAAACATTTAATATCTTACAGGATGAAGAAGAGCTTTGCTGAAAGACTGAGATTCATTGCCATAATATCCTTTTAATATTCTTAATTCTAGAAAACAGTAGGAAATTTTGTTGTAAATTTTTGGGAAAAGAGAGAGAGGGACAGAGAGCCCTTCAAAACATAATCTGTTTATAACTTAAGACTGCCATACTTTCACGGTCGGAAACAGAATAAGATAGTTTTACATTTTTGACTTAAGTTTACGCCACTTATGTTTATTGTGTGACTTATTACTATAATATGTACTTCTGCACCAAATTTTACTAAAATATTCTGCCTACTTCGTAATAAAATTCTGACATTTTTTCTATTAATTTAATCTTGGAACCAGTGTAATTTCGAAAAATTTTTATGCAATCGACTTTCGATGTATCAAAATTTCTTACAACTGAACAGGTGAAACTTACTAAAAATGAAAAAAATCTGGGGCTATTTTAATAAGTTTGACAAAGTCCTTGCTTTTCATACAAAAATTTCTTTTATTGATATTTGCTTTTTGTTTTCACTATTTGCTGTCACAAACATTTAAATATTCATTGCTACTTTTCTGTTTTTTTTTGGGGGGGAGGGATATTTCAGATTCTCGACATACTTCTTCACCTTTTGAATCACCTCTAAAAATTTTCAGATAACTTCTGCAAATTATTTCAAAATTTTTTTTACCGTTTCATCTGCAAAATCCTCAGAAGCTTCACCTTTCGAACAGATCAAAATCAACTCTTCAAATGAAATTTTCTCTCGATCTCTATTTTAGTTCAAAATTAACTTGGTTATTTACTTCCTATAGAGATAATTTCTAATTACGGTAAGTCCACTGAATTCCAAACAACATGGAGTGGGCGGGGTATTCAAATGCGATTTTTGTATTAGTTTTCGTTTCCTTGCTTGCAACTAAATTGAAAATAATCATCGTTACTTGTCTCCTCCCATACGAGACTTTTGTGCATCGGTTGACTCTTTTGATTAAAAGGTGCAGTTAGGAAGTGTTTTTTGATAGCATTGATAGTATACTCAACAATTAGATTGCATCTAGGATTATGGAAAGTTCATTGTTAGAGATTTTGTTTAAAAAGGTAAGAACTCTCTTCCTTGATTTCTTTATTTTTACTTCCTTGTAGGAGGTAAAGGATGTATTGTGAGGGCAAAAAATTTCGGTTTTTCAGATTTTAATGGAAATATCCATTTTGACCGTTTCTTGTTCCACTTTGACTAGTACCGTCGTGAGTTCTATGCGTATACTATGTCGCATAACTCCAAAACTGTTCGCTGTAAAATTTTGAATTTTTTTATTTGGACTTTTTATTTTTTTCGGAGGGACGTTTTTATCTACGTATGCTACATACATGTCATGTTTTCGGAATACAGTCGAGATGGCAGAGTAGGTAGAAAAAAGATGACATTGAAGAATTTAACGCTCCATATCTTTATTAAATTCAAATGGCCGATCCCTTTTTTTTAAACGAAGAACACCAAATTACATATCCGTAGTGATTTAATTTAGGTAATATCCAATTTAATAATATTGCGTCATAATTGAACAAAGATAAGAAACACAGACCAAGCAGCGAGCGTTCTAATAGCATCTGACGAAAAATGGCGTCTAATAGGTCTGACGAAAAATGGCGCGTAGAGCTATTTATAGTGGCAATTATATAACATGCCAGAGTGTTCTCGAAAGTACTGGTTTAGGGGAAAGATCCTGAAATTGAGGAAAGTTAATTAGAGGTTGTCTGTTCGCGTAGAGCAAAGTCATCGTATGTTTCTATTTTACATACTCGAATGACTCAAGAAGCATTAGCTGTAGAATGTTGAAATATTGTATATGGGAATATTCCGACATTTGTAAATGTGGGGAACAAGGAACTCTTGATCATTGCACTTTCTCATGACCGTTAAGTGAGGATAATCATATAAAATCCCCACAAACAGATCTCTTGCATTCCAAAGGTTTCTAATTAAAACCCTCTAACCGGCCAGGGTTTTCGTTAAGAAAGCAAAAATTTCCCAAAACTACGATGATAAAAAATATTTTATTGATTTTAATGTAAAAATTCTCCTGGTATTTTATACCTGAATATACAGACATCACAAAAAATATACGGCCTTGCCGGTTAGAGAGTTAGATAAACACTAGTATCCGAAGTTTAAAAAACTATGCAACGACTCTCTTCCTACGGCTTAGACCTTTGTCCAGTATAAGTTCTCATACTTCATAAATTTAATGCACTTTTATATCCTGTGAATATCTTCAAAAGGATTCCACTTGTCAACTTAATACATTGTAATAACTTTTTATATCTGTCAAAAGGTGGTGGACACCTCCTTAGTGTTATTATTACAGTTCATTATAATATAGTATTCCCAGTACTTATATTTATACCATTATGTTTATTGTTATTATTTTTAGTAGTTTTTTTTGTTGCATCAAAACAGATGTTCAATTTGATATCTGAATTTCAAATTGTATTGAAACTATACTGTAATATCTTTATGTCCTAAATCATTATTTGTAATAAATACTGGACGCGGGGTGTACGGTGGGATTACACGATGTAGCATAATAGGTAAAGATCCTTTGGAAAACTTCAGTTGCTCATTTCCGCAACTTTTCTTAGTAAAATCTTATAAAGCCTTCGCACTTTTTTTAAAATTTTATTTATTTTTTTAAAAGTTAGTAAACTTACCGATTACAAAGGCTTTTGTTCTGCTATCTGTTGCAGGTGTTCTTTGCAATTTTTTGCATAATAGCATTTTTTGTTTTTGAATATTAGAGTTTTATCAGTCATCTTTGAAAAAGTAAGTAAAGCTCTTCGATATTTTAAATATTTCGCGCATCATATCTTGATAAGATTAGATTAAAATTTGTCTTTCTTTTACGAGCGGTTGCTTCGGAAGCGCAGATAAATTGCCCTCACAACTAGTGTTTGGCTAATGTATTGGTGCAAAGGCACTAGTGTTTTCTTCCAAAAGAGCACTTCTGAAGATTTCAGATTAATAATGTAATACGACAGTTGTTGTTAATTAATGTTGTAATACCACAGACCATCACGAAAATCAGGACTGCGAAGTTTAAATCATGAAGCCTTAATTTCATGACTGAAACACAAACGATTATTTATTTACAGTCAAAACCATCAAAGAAACATCATTATCACTCTGTTGTCTGACATAGTTCGTCAGGAACCTGTCTCCATGAAGCGAATTTTTTTTCGAGAAGCAAAAATCTTCGTTGCTCGGTGCTCAATTGCAACACAATGGAATCTGCAGGTTTGAACTTGTGAAATTAACGCTTGCCTAGAAGAAATATTTCTGAAACTATGGTTACGTGATCTGGCTTCAACCACATAGAAAATCTAAGCCTAACTACCCACCTTTGTATACAGCCCACTAAAATTTGCTGCCTTTACAGTGTCTTTCAGCCATGAGAGTAACTTTTTACAAAGCAGAGTGTGTTCTAAAGTCAGACTTGTTTTCCATCTTGTGCTAAACAAGAAGATTTTCTTACACTCATCCAAAGAAACATAGAGACGTAATAAACGTAGAAAAAGTAGTTGATAATTTTATAATTATTGGTGTATCATCTAATCAAGCATGTTTTACTCTTAGAAGTGTTACTTGAAACATTGTCATGCTATTTTTTCTCAGGCTTGTGTTGGAAACAACATAACTGGATAGAAGTGCTTAGAGAAGATAGAAATATAATCAGCATAAAACGATTTAAATATTTAAAGTCAGTTCCAAACTTGAGGAAGTGGAACATAAAATGAGGATAATGTAAAAATACAAAAACATATCTGAAGGGCACCCACCTCAATAGTCCTTCATCTTTAAATGTCATATAGAGTATTATATGACATTTAAAGCTGAAGGTACAACTATAAGGTATTTCTCCAGCCTTCTTCGCATGCCTTCGTGGTGTAGTGATCAGCATGCTCGGCGCGTATTCGAGAGGCCCGTGGTTCGGGTCCCGGCGAAGGCATTGCTTATTTATCATCTCTTCTACTTTAAAAAAATACCTAAAGTCTCTACACAACTTGCAGTTGGTTTGGTTTATGTAATTACGGCAAAGCCTCAAGGTTCTCTGCCTAAAGGGAGGGATGCCTTCGTTGAGGACTTTCTAAATGAAACTGGCTCGTATACACTTTACATATAGGGAAAACCACGGAAACGCCCATGCAGCCAGCCCGTTCGAGGGATTCGGACCTCGGACGGAACAATTAGTATTCAGCGACTCTACCGCTCGGCCGCTGTTGGGCAAACGTGCAGTTAGAGAAATAAGTGAGAACAGAATTTTTACGTATGTAAATACTTTAGCTCTATAAGTTTACTCATAGGGCTAAAATATATATGTCATCTTCAATTTCAGTTTATTTGAATAATGACTATAGTTACTCTTTGTATGTGATGGTTACCGAAACTTGGTAATTCGCCAAGAAGTTAATATGCAAATATCACTTTAGGAGTTTGTGTACCTGGTAATAACATTACTAAGAGAAAATGGAAAGAACAATGACTTGCAATACCGCTTTTAAGAATGTTGGAATTTCCGATGACTAAGGTTGTAGGGGACTGTGCCTAAATGTAAACTGTGGCAAATAGGCGTGTAACTTGTCGCAATATCTAGGATGAAACAAAACCTAAGAAGGGTGTAAAACACCTTTTTATTAAAAGCAAGTAAGTTGTACCCACGCTGCTTAAAAATCAGCTAGCATTTATGGCGTAAACTCAAAACTAGAATTTTAAGTTGAAACTAAATCTAAGCATCTATTAGCCAAAGGCTGCTCAGAGACATTTTAAACGCGGAAGTTGGCTCTTAAGCCAACACCGGCGTGACAGCACTATCGGCAAGAATAAAGCAACGCCGTAGACAGGAGCGTTTGTCTTAGAATAACAAGTAGTAACGTGGCCTTCAGAAGGCAGAACACTCTCTGACTAAGAAATCCCAAACCCTCATTTAAATATACGCGAGCTAATTTGCATTCAGGCAGAGAAACGGAAAGAGAGAAGTTGCAGTACAGATTCGAACTATAAAATAATTGGCTAATTAATATAAATAAACCTCACAAGATCACCGACAATAAACATTCCTTTACGAGCTGTTGGTCAGACGTAAAGTAGGCGGAATTTAGGAAGGTTAAAACAATATTCCTTCCACTCGTGATTTACTCGGAATAAGAAAAGCAGTTGTTGCAGAGAGGTGCTGTTAAAATATCTAAGCTCAAATCCCCCTTATAATGAGAGTTTAATTTTATTGTGTTCTGAATTTTTAATATTTTAACAAAGTTTTAAAAATGAGAAAGCATTTAGTTAACACAATTCGCTTAAACTGCAGCAGAAATTTAACTGAAGAACATAATTTGATAAAGCAGAAGTCAGTATAATTTCCTCTAATACTGCACCTGTTTTGGAATTTGAAAACTCAGAATGTCTCTATATAACAATTGCACTAAATATTAGAACAGCATCAATATGCTAGCTATATAAAACAATTTTAGTACTGACCCAGTCACTTTCACAATTTTCTTTCATTCGGATCTGTCAGTTCTCTTAAGAACAGTACTTAAGGTTTGTTCTGATCTTTCTTGAAGCTTCTTGTGTTTCCTATCCAATGTCCAGTTTATAACTTTGTAAGATTTATCCTAATTTTATTAACAGTTATTTTAAGTTTTGAGTCTTTCCAATCTTATTCTAATTTCAGCTTACAAATTCCTGCCAGAATGTAAATTCAGAAACACAGTACATGCAAATGAGTAAGAGTACTATTTAAGCCGATGTTTCACTGACTTCGAAAGAGAGAGTCTGATTTTCTGACTAGCGCGCGTTTGCCTTTGGCTACGTTCTCTCTAAGCCACTACGCTCGGCCATACCTTAGGCCCTTGCTTGGCTTCGCCGATTAAATTAATATTTAGGGGCCGACTACTTAGAATTCTGATAGCTTCGGCTATACCTTTCAGAAAGCTTAATTAAGCTTGTTTAGTTTAGTTTCATAGTTATTTAAGCTCAAGCCCAAGTGGAGGCTTTGTGTAAGTTCCGAGTTAGGAATTGATTGTAAATGTTCTGAAAAATAAAGGGTAGTTAACCCTTCTTAAGTCTTACGTGTTTTGTTCACACACTTAAGCGATTATTCGCTTGTTAGTGTTCCTGGGGTTCTAAGACAGAACTTGGGAATTAAATAAGTAAAACCGCACAACTTGCTCTCCCATCTAAATATAGAGCTACTGGTCTTCTACAATATTTGATTATGGTATAGTAATTAAGCATATAGTTCAAGAAAGATATCGAATCAAAGAAAAAGACTACATTTAAAAATTTCTATTACATGTTGTATTGGAGTATTAATTTCAAAAATTTAATCAATCGTGTAGTATGCTCCAGATAGCTGCTGAAGTGTATGCGGTATACAGTGATCATAAGCTATAAAAGTTAAAGACCTGAAAACGATTCGTAAGTTATAAAAGATGACCCAAACAAAATCGCACCATTACATAGTAAATTCTCAAGTTTGTCCATCAGTATTTTCTTTCCATTGTAGTCTTGATAGTGAATTAAAATATGCACGTGCGATTTGGACCGATTATTTCATTTCTTATGAAGTACTTAATGTTGTTATCTCTTGAGTAATCACTGTTATTATTCCTTGAGGTGCTGCTTATCATCTGTTGAGGAAGCAGCAGTGAGCTGAAACATCAAAATTAGTCTAAACTAAAACATCAGAACCCCTGAAGAGACATTGTGCCCCAAATGCACAGTTTGGTGCATAGTATGCTTTATGATTACGTTACCTAGTGTTATCGCTTATTATGGTCATTTTTGTCTTAAATGTTTTTGTATTTATATACCTTAAATGAAAATCACTAAATAGAGCCATTAATATTTCTTTCGGTTTCACTTTACCATAATAAATCTTGGAATGTATTAGCTACGGGTATGAAGCATTCATTTACTTCTCAGTTTAAGAGAATAATTAAGATTAATACCCACGGAATTAAGATTAAGAGATTTCTTAATATTTTTCTAAGGGAGTATGCTTTACTTTTAGGATGTATGACAGTGTATTCGGGAAAGAAAGAATTCCTTTCTCCAAGGGTATGAAAGTTTAATTGTACCATTACTACTACACTCTGCTTGGAACAAAATCTATAAAATACGGCCCAATATTTAAAGCGTCATCTAATGTTTCATGTTTTCAAATAATGAATAATGCATTTTTAAGGGCTTGCTTGGATTGCTTTGCAAAATTTTGACGAGAAAAGGAAAGAAAGTAGATCAAAAAGTCGTTCCATCATCATCTTTATTGTCAATATTTACTCTCGAACATTGCACAAGATTGCATGTCAGAATTAATCGACCACTTTAGCCGTCCATTTCGGGAGCCGAAAGACATCGGGATTCAAATACGTGTTTCATGTATAAAAAATAAGCCCACCAAACATTTGCCCCCCGAAAAACCATCATTTTTGATAACAGACTCTCTTTCCTGTATCCAGCATAAAAAACATCCCCTCATAAAAACACATTGCAATCGTTTGCTTGTCGTTCTATCATCGATATAGCCATTCCGCTCTCCCTCATTCTATCTTTACATTCCGAATGAAGACACTACGGTAGCTATGCGAATGTATCCCTCCGCTGTTATCATTCATAACTCATTTCTTGCGCCATCTCCGCAGGCTAGGGAGAGCGTGAGGGAGCAGGTCTGAGTGCTTTCTGCTTACGTGGATGCTGGAGTGCCAGGAGAAAGTGCTCAGCGTGCGTGCGTGTATGAGTATGTGCGTTGACTGGTGTGTGTATGTATATATTGATCGAGGTTTGTTGAAAGGTGGGAAGACACCGGTTGCTCGATGTAGAGAAAATTGAGGTTTCAAAGTAAACGGAAAGCCTCACAAGGCAGGGAAAACAAAGTTTCTGGATGTTTCTCTCTTTGAAACCATACTTGTCAAACAGTCGAAGAACTTCACCAAGGCAACAACAGATCAGTCACCTTGACATTTACTATTACATATTTGTTATCATTATAATATTATGCTGGTGTATTCCAAAATAAAATGAAAAATACGACTATAGTCAGAAGCGCTTAGTATTTATGTCCCAATTGCTACACACTTTGCTATCTGATTTTCCAGGTTATCTGTTTTACATGATTTGAGCCATTTGAAAGTTTACTCTGCGTTCTCGGAACGGACTGGCTACGTGGAATTTTACATCACTCATCATCAATAAATTACAAGAATGAGAATTTCATGCAAGAAGACCCCTATAAAGTTCCTTTGATGTACACAGCACACTTGAACATTGCTGTTAATTACGTAAACCGACTCTTTAAAATGTTACTATTACAGAGAATGTTCCCACATTTTTTTAGACGATTTTCATTGCATTTACAGAAATATTTTACCTAAACGTTTTATGTTTTGAATGTTCCATTTGATAACCCATATTCTTTACTATCTTTCTACATCGTAATTTCCAAGGTAATAAAGTTTTTTTTTAATAGCGGAAGGGGTATTCTATCCTATTCCTCTTGAACAGCTCTGTAAGGAGGGTTGTAGGTCGACGTCTGCACAATCTCCTTTTTAAAAGTTCAAAAGCACAAAAGTCCGTGGGTAATACATCAGGAGATTTAGTAGGCATGTGAGTGAAACTTTGATACACGTTTTTCGTTCCATTTTTCACCGGAAATTAACAGTGGATATTGACGTGCGGCTGCTTGATGCAGTTCTTCTGATTGATGGCATTGTGGGTAAAGAAATGGTATTTCATATTTGAAATGTTCCTGATAATATATGGTGTTGGCATTAACAATTTTCTTCACTACCTTTTATTTTTATTTGATGTTGTGTCAAAAACCAACAACAATCATAAATCCATTTTAAAATCGCTCTTTAGATTCTTTAAAACATAGTCTAAGATTTTTTTCTTCTCTTTGATGCTAATAAATGGATCTTTTTTTATTGCTGTCATTTAAATATATAGAAGATTCATTTATTGTGACAACATTTTTCCATTTTTCTCCGAATAATTGTTTCTCATAGAGAATTCTGCAGCGCGTTCTGCTTTCGGGTTTATGTCGTGGAAAAAGGCGACGCACATTACGTGTTTTTCGCTTTTTTAAGATTCAAATTAGCATTAATCACTTTGTTTACTGTTGCGTTGAACATTTTAATAATTATGCAACTGTCCTTGGACTTCGAAGATTTTCTTTTAACATTAAAGTTCTTACCTTTGCAACATTCGAAACATTCCGTTTTTTCCTTGGATATGCATTTTGAACAATTTTTCTCCTTGGAGGCAAACATTGACGTTTTTTCCTTTCTTATTGACAATATTATCTACTGCTGATTTAGATACCGAAAAATCACAGCTTTCCACAGCATTTTCAATAACTAAATGCGAATCAGTTTCTTTGGAAGGAGCACAAACATAGCTTTCCGTCCAAGCTTCTTTAAAAGCGCCATTTTGTATGAAAACAAAATTGTCAAATAGCAGGAGATAATTTAAACTTTCAGAAATATACCTGTGTAACACAATACACATATATTTACTCTTATTCATTATAGAAGAATCTCGGGGCTAATAATGAAGACCATTAAGTACGACGAACACTAATTTATTAATGAATTAACACATAAAAGGAAGTAAAATGTAAGAGTGTTTGAAGTTACATAGCTCGTGCTGAGCTTTCCAAATCCTCAATTAACGTTCGTTAAGTCACAGGACTGTAAGAAAAAATAAATGTTTATATTTTTGTGAATCACGCATCACGTGACCAAAAAACGATGCGCCATTTTAAGGATGAGTCACGCTATCTGTTACATTCTTCTCCTCAAGCCGTATAAGTTGTCCTCAATATACGGCTTGCTCTTGGCAAATGCTTTCTGGCAAGGACAGATTGTCCATCGAATTCAGAGACTGTTCTGGTTCGACCATTTCTTCGAATGAGGTGTAAAGGAGAGTTTTGTCCTTCATATGGCCACAGAGCAGATACATGGTAGTCACCTATGGAAGAAAAAGGATCATCGTTAGCAAAGTTTAATACAAATCTTGCTTTCTGTTCTTTACGTTGACTAAACGGTCGGAACCACATATCCCCAACAAAGTTAGCTTTGGAGCAGACACGGGAACTATGGCCTATTTTAGTACAGCCATAATATTTACGTTCATCTTGTTCCCAATCTCTGGACATATGCCCACGTTTTCCACATGCGTAACACATTTTCGTGTTCTTTTTGCAATCTCGGACAATGTACCTTTTAGAGCCTTGAGCAAAGTGACCAGTTTTTCCACAATTATAATATTCATTGGAATTCATGACCTTTCTCCTCATTTGTTTCTTTGGTGGAGATATACGATTTCTTGGAATTGTGACAGGGAGTTTTCTGCTGGTTTTATTTAACTGTTGGACTTTGGGAGTATGTTCTTCGCCTGTTTGGGAGGTACCTGAACTGAGCAGATATTTCTCTTCACTTTCCCTTGACAGAAACTTGTTGAATTTCGCCTTATATTCTGAACACTCAGATGGCTTGAAAATGTCGTCACTAAAGTTAAATTTCTGTTTAGGGTAGTCATGGAAATACCATCTATTATTCGGAAGGTCTAAAACGATTCCAGCGCTATTCAAAAATTCAGTTCCTAAAAGCGTTCTGTTATCTTTTACTGTAGGTAACGCAAATAAAGTTATGGGGAACGATCGTCCTTCAGTTTCTGTATCTACTTGGGCCGTATTAACTTCTGTTTCCTTCTGTAGACCATCGGCGAAGGTAACATTCATACTAGTTTTCCTAAATTCTATTCCTTTTTCATTCATTCATTGCAAACATTCGTCTCAAAAGACGATACAATGTTTCTTCCGCTACAGTGTGGCTGGCTCCAGTGTCAGCACACACTATTCCCGTTATTTTTAACCCGTTATTTACCCCGGTTAACCCGTTTATTTTTACTTTCAAAAGAGTCGTTCGGTGCTCCTCGACAGAGAATGTCCGAAGGTGCATAGCTTTCACATCAGCTTCTGCTTTCTTGGGAGGTAGGGAGCAGACGGGGCATTTAGCCTTAATAAAGCCTGACTTCCCACATCCATAGCAACTAACAGGTATTCGATCATAATTTTTTGCATTACCTCTTGATGAGGCGTTCTTAGTAGGCTGAGGGTTACCTCCATAATTTTTGGGACCATTTCGTTGTTGAAACTTAGAGGTCTCCTTATTAACGTTTTTATTTCGTACATGTCTAACTTCTTCATACACATCTAATTTGTCAACAAGCTGAAGTAAGTTGTTCCATTCACTTCAGTTATCCAAAAAATGTTCTTTATAATCTAGAGAGGGTTTTTTCTTAATCTGATCTACGAGTATCAAATTCTTTAACTGCTCAAACGTCGTGACTTTTGATTCTTTAAGCCACCCATCAAAATAATTTTGTAAATCAAAATAAAAGTCTCTCCAGGTGTTTTCAGGAATTTTCTTATGTTGGGTAAATAATTTCCTAAATTTCTCAGCACTCAACTTGAAGCGCTTTAAGAAAATTTGTTTAATTTTCTGATAGTCCTGAGCATCATCAGAAGATTCTTTTGCAATTAGTTTGTGACATCGGTTGCCAGAAGACCAACAAGATAAACTACCCATTTTGAAACTGGTACCTTCAGAAGGGTTAATTGCTTCTCAAACAAATCCAGAAATAAACTCATATCGGCAGTTTTAGGATCAAAATTAGGACTTAACTTGTTCAATTCTAACTTAAGCATTTCTGCGTCTGCAGAAGAAGTTACTTTTTGCAGAAGAAGTTCACGCAAAATATAGCAACTTGCAACTATATATTTCAATACTTTTTCTATTTTCAGACTCCAAACTACTAGCAGTAATACTACATTGTAATTTTAATTTCTCCAGTTCAAACAAATGTTCATTTTCTTTCTCTTTCTCAGCACGTTGTGCTGTTTCCATTTCTTTCCTATTATTTATAATGCTGTTCAAACATTCTTTTGTAAATTCCGCGTCATATGTGGGACTAGTGATTATAGCATTACTTATTTCAGGGATTCTAAAATTTTCCTCTATCACTACACCTAGTGTTTCTGCTAATTCAATTAAACCCTGCTTCTTCCCTTTTGTTAAATAAGCATTGCTTAACTAAAACTGGGTAAATTTCCTCAAAATGTATACCTATAACGTTTAGTATGCTGACATTTGTAGGTTTTAAAATATTTTTATATGCATATAATACATATCAGATATACATAATTCAAAAGCAAAACATGAAATAAAGTACTAACTCATATTACATTACTTTCTGCTCATTGCTTGAAATAGCATATAAAATACACAATTCTCAGAACATAAACTGATATAGAATACTTTCAGTAATTTAAATTCACGCAAAATATAGCAACTTGCAACTATATAGTTCAATACTTTTTCTATTTTCAAAACAAAACTAAGAATCCTTTACTTCGTATTTACTATATCTGACATTCATTTTCAATGCTTCATATCGAAACTTGCATACAACAAAATACTTGAACTTTATAAGAAATATTCATTCAAATATTATTAAAAAAATATGCCAGAGTAGCGGGTGCTGCCACTAAATTCTTCCTTTAAATTTCAACAGTACTTCAAAATTACTTAAAAATTCTAATACTTCAATTTTCAGCAATACTTCAAAATTACTTAAAACTTCAAATGCTTCAATTTTCAGAAGAACTCAAAATTACTTAAAACTTCAAATATTTCAATTTTCAGCAATACTCAAAATTACTTAATGCTTCAAATGCTTTAATTTTCAGCAATACTTCAAAATTACTTAAAACTTCAAATACTTCAATTTTCAGCAATACTTCAGAATTACTTAAAACTTCAGTTACTTCATTTTTCAGCAATACTTCAAAACCTTTCGGTACTAAATGAACTCGTGTGCAACGGAACTCATAGAATATGATGAGGGTGATCACACTTCATCTAAAAGACTTCAAATCCAACAGAACATTTAACTGATTCGGATAATCAGCGAAAACGAAATTAGGTCACTGTGACCAGAATTCTTCTTATAATTATTTGATCCGGACGATCAGTGAAAACGAAATTTGGTCAAGGCGACCGCAATTTTTATTTTCCCTTTAGTTTCGATAGAAATAATCAAATATTAAAGTTTACTTATCTTTAATATATCCATGGGCTGTCTGTCATTATCAGTTTTGGTTCTGAAGTATCCATATGGGGAGTTTTCGGCCCTTAGTTGGGCTGCCAGAATTTTTAACACAGCACACATATATTTATTCTTATTCATTATAGAAGAATATCGGGGCTAATACTGAAGACCATTAAGTAGGACGGAAATCCTCAACTAACGTTCGTTAGGTCACATGACTTTAAGAAAAAAGAAATGTTTATATTTTTGTGAATCACGCATCATGTGACCAAAACCAGATGCGCCATCTTAAGGATGAGTCACGCTCCATGTTACAACTGCAATTAAAAAATTTCCAAGCAGGCGATTTCTTTTTATACACAAGCAAAGTAAAAGCAGCTCTTGCACACTGCAGTGTGCAATCGGAACAGGGGGACTAGACCAGAGGAAAACTCAGGATTATAGGTCTGATGGGTCACCAAAGTCAATATAAATTTGATTCTAATGTTAAATTTGATTGCATATTTTTATTGAATTATTTTCTAAAGTTTGCATTTGTTACACAGGGCGTGTTTTTATATTTTTAGAAGGTTTCGGGGCCGTTGTTCCATCTTATAAACTTTTTTCTGGACTATAAGTCTGCATCTTAATTTTCTTGACACAATGACCTTTCGTAAAATTTCCATTTCTCTTCCACTACTTTCCAGAATCCATTAATTGTGGTGGGTTTACGCTTAGAAAGAGGTATTTTCAAGGGACCAAAGACACAATAGTCCATAGGTGAAACGTCAGAGACTTCGCAAGAATATGTTGAAAATATATATATGCAACGTCAGTACTGGTCTTCATTTTTTCAAGAGATGCATCGGTATTTTTTGAAGTATGACTTGTTGCTTTGACTTGACGAAGTTTCACTTTTTGAAAGTCATTGGGGTAAAGGAATGGAATTTCTTCTGCAAACATCGGACTTAAAACTTTCTCTTGATAGCACGTTGAGTTGATTTTAGCACTTTCTTTCCACTTTTGTTATTTTTAATTACCCACTGTGAGAAAACTCTGCGACAGTTACTATTGAAACCTGCGACCTTAATGAAACTTTCTTTGTATTACCAATACCAGGTTTGTACATTTTCCCCCTTCATTTTCGGTAACAAGTAGAGCTTTTCCTTGTTGCAGTCAGTTAGGTAAACCTATCGTGACCCATGAAAGGTCACAATGTGTTACCATTTGTCTCTTGTTAAATAGTTTTTATACAGGGTTTCTACAAACTGTTCTCCATTAAGACACATGCCTCAAGAAAAACTGGGGAACATTATATTTTTAAGCTTTTTTAAGTTCTAAATTTTGGTCGTAGATATATTTAAAGACTTTGCAATTAATTTTTTGTGGCAAATGATTTGATGATTGTAGCCTATTTTCTTCTACCAACGATTTAACTTTAGAAACAGAATAAGTACCTTTTCCGGTTTTTCGTTCACAGTCTTCTTTCCATGCAAAAGTAATGACTGACGTTTTTTCGCTTTCCGATTAATAATGTTGCTTATTTTGTCCTTAGAAATTTTATTACCATGCATTTCACAATGTTTTTGAATTATGAAATAGGAATATTTCCTATTTCCGAATATTTCTCTTCGGAGAGCGCAAAAATATATCCTTCAAGCCACAGCTTATTCACATGAGACATTTTGAAAGAAGGATAAATTTAAAAGTAGCAAACGATGATCTCATTTTAAATAATAAGCTGTTGTGGGAAATTTTTATTCTAAAATATTTACTTTTTTTAAATTCTTTATCAAAATCGGTCTAAAAAGTGTATAAATATCGTATGAATGTGTCGGATGACTATATTTATTAACCATATATGTACATGTGTGTGTGTATATATATTTTAATTCTTATATTTGATATATCAGTGAGAAGAAATTGCCATAATTTTCAACTGGAAATGCTTAAACATTTTGTCATCATATCTTACTTGCTTGAAGATATTAAAATGAAATAAATCAAAGTTTTAATTAATTAATTTTATCGGTTTTTTTAGATAGTTCTATAATACGACAGACCTTTTGTTTTTGACAATGATAAATACACTAAATTTAGTTACAATGTATCACTAATTGTAGAGGAAAAAACTGCTTAGTAATATTCTCAACTAAAACTGTTACAAATTTTAACTAATTTTTCAGTCTGTTAATTCATTCAGTTATATTGACTGAAACTTGTCTGATAGTGTCTCAAGCGCAATTTTTTTTCCTTCCTACGATTTCCAGCAAATTTTCTTCAAAATTTTACAAGTTCTCTGAATCCCAGAAATAATTACTTAATACATAATTAATAATTTACTTATTTACTAAATTAATAATTATTAAACCTTTAATAAAGGGGTAACAATGTCAAGCAAATTTCCATTTTAACGTATGCTTTAATTATATTATTATACTTACGTATAAGACTTATTAGAATACTCGGATTTGCATTAATATTACAATTTTTATATGGTATGGCATATCTTACAAAGTAACTTTTTGCGGCTTGATTAACAACCATCAGCGATCACTAATTTGCTAATAATTTCTTTTGGAACTTTTTTCTGTTGCCAAAATATATTAGGTAGTGTTCTTTTTCTTTAAATCTAGTAAAGCATACTTCACTGCGTTGTTTTATGCTTACAAAAGCTGACGTCCTCATCTTTTGCTCATTGCAATCATCTTCTGTACACACTGCTTAAGCCTTAATAGTGAACGAAACCGCTTATTGCCCATTCATGGCATGAAAAAGTGCATTGAAATTTAGGCAGTTAATGCTTTCTTCTTCAGTGCCTTTTAAAAATTTCTTGATAAAAAATTTTAAATCAAATAAGCTATTTCAGTACATAATTATAATTAGGAGCAATGCATAAGGGATCATAACTTTGAAACTGTAATGAAACAAAAATATCTAATGCGGACACCACATGACTTCCTATTAAATTGTATCCATTTTATGTTGCATTTGCTTTACACTTATTTCCTCGAATTTCATTAGAGATATATTTCTGATTTATTAATTCAGTTCTCACTTCGTGGCAAGGCAAAAATACATAAAAACTCAAAGCGTCTTCATTAAAAAATTGTAAAATATAGAAAAACATAAAACAGCAAATACACTTTAAAAAACAATTTTTACAATTAAAATTTGAACTTCTACGCAAAAACAAGCCATTCGGCCAGCGGGCAAGAAGACAGATTTTTCGGTGCACAAAATTGAAGGTTTATTTTTGGTACCACACGGCAAAAATGCACTGAAGTTCGTGCACAAACTGACTTAATTCACTGTTCTGCTAAGAGTTTCAAATGTAAACACATGGCACTCTCGTTAGGCTTAGCGCCACTCTTAAGTTTTTGGTAATTCTACAACTATTGCATGCACATTAACTAAAGGCATAGAAACCCTAGCCAGAACATAAGAACAACATAGTTCAGTGACATTTAAAGCAAAAAAACGCACAATTCCCCAACATATACGAATAAAAAAAATGAGTTCACCGAGCCCGGTAACTGAGTGGGTACATATATATTCGTTTGGTGCTGTCGATTGCATTCAAAAATGGAGGAACACAATTATACATTATAGTAGCCCCTATACAAAATTTCAACGTTTCGAGGCAACTCATTTAGAGTTTTGCGAGTTGCATACATACGTAGTAGGCACGTACGTACAGACATCACGATAAAAAAATTTCTTCTGAATCCATAGGAAATTTATTTTACAAACTGTTTTGGGAAAAAAAAAGTCCTTTATTCTGTCCGTACATACAGACGTCACGCAAAAACATCGTTCAAATGGATTCGAGAGCGGTTAAAATTGGTATTTTCATTGAAATAAGATACGCGAAATATTTCGCTACTATAATACTCCGTACGAGGAAGTAAAAGAAATGCGAACATTAATTATTAC